>CM034532.1:42027807-42148872 GCA_020002185.1 Paraescarpia echinospica | reverse complement strand
TGTAGTCAACTACCACCATTAGCTTGTGAGGATGTCTGTCAGGGTAGAGTAGTCTACTACCACCACTGGCTTGTGAGGATGTCTGTCAGGGTAGTGTAGCCAACTACCATCACTACATTGTGAGGATGTCTGCCAGGGTAGTGTAGTCAACTACAACCACTAGATTGTGAGGATGTCTGCCAGGGTAGTGTAGTCAACTACCACCACTAGCTTGTGAGGATGTCTGTCAGGGTAGTGTAGTCAACTACCACCACTAGCTTGTGAGGATGTCTGCCAGAGTAGTGTAGTCAACTACCATTACTAGCTTGTGAGAATGTCTGTCAGGGTAGTGTAGTCAACCACCACCACTAGCTTGTGAGGATGTCTGTCAGGGTAGTGTAGTCTACTACCATCACTAGCTTGTGAGGATGTCTGTCAGGGTAGTGTAGTCAACTACCACCACTAGCTTATGAGTATGTCTGCCAGGGTAGTGTAGTCAACTACCACCACTAGCTTGTGAGGATGTCTGCCAGGGTAGTGTAGTCAACTACCACCACTAGCTTGTTGAGATGTCTGCCAGAGTAGTGTAAGTCAACTACCACCACCAGCTTGTGAGGATGTCTGCCAGGATAGTGTAGTCAACTACCACCACTAGCTTGTGAGGATGTATGTCAGGGTAGTGTAGTCAACTTACCACCACTAGCTTGTGAGGATGTCTGTCAGGGTAGTGTAGTCAACTACCACCACTAGCTTGTGAGGATGTCTGCCAGGGTAGTGTAGTCAACTACCACCACTAGCTTGTGAGGATGTCTGCAAAGGTAGTGTAGGCAACTTACCACCACTAGCTTGTGTGGATGTCTGTCAGGGTAGTGTAGTCAACTTACCACCACTAGCTTGTGATGATGTCTGTCAGGGTAGTGTAGTCAACTAACACCACTAGCTTGTGTGGATGTCTGTCAGGGTAGTGTAATAGTTCGGTCGGTGGGATAGGCGTGTACCACGATCCATTGCTTCCTCTTCTTAAGAACGGAGACACGAGGCTGGTGTCGTCATCGAAGTCATCGGCGTCGTGGCTGATAGGTGGTGGTGGTGGTGGTGGTGGCGGAGTGATTGGGCGAGGGGGGTCACTCCGTGATATGGGAGCGACCGAGCATACCGGCTTTGCTGCTGCTGCTGCTGACAGGGCCGTTCTTGTAGGCAGTTGGATCTTCAGTACTCTATGAAATAAACCACAATACATGTACGCGTGCGTGCTTACAACACTTTTCAAAAT
The DNA here is from genome assembly GCA_020002185.1 of Paraescarpia echinospica. Taxonomy (NCBI): domain Eukaryota; kingdom Metazoa; phylum Annelida; class Polychaeta; order Sabellida; family Siboglinidae; genus Paraescarpia; species Paraescarpia echinospica. Next base: position 42,147,620 of record CM034532.1, on the reverse strand, counting down.
AAGGCGCATGCGCACTTAACACATACTGCCTAGTCTACCGTTATTCTACAACATATCGCGCATGCGCACTTCACACTAATACCGTTATCTTACTCAATTACGCGCATGCATACTTAACACATCGGAGGCATTTGTTTTCGGAAAAAAATTACCGGTCACGTCAGTACATTCATCGTCAAATGTGTCTGTACATCAAATTTCTCTAATATCACTTCACCGCACGATTCCCTACCCCACACTGAACATATACAACGTTTATTTTCATGCTTTCAGCTTTTCGTTTATTGTTTTTGAAAATGCATTGTTCTCCGTTCACATTCCAATCGCGATAAGTCACGCGCTACAGATTACAAAATTACGCGCATGCGCACTTAATACATACTGCCTAGTCTACCGAGGTATTTGTTTTAGGAAAAAAGTTTCCGGTCATCTTAGTACATTCATCGACAAATGTCTCTTTACATCGAATTTCTCTAATATCACTGCACCGTACGATTCCTGACCCCACACTGATCATATACAACGTTTATTTTCATGCTTTCAGCTTTTCGTTTATTGTTTTTGAAAATGCATTGTTCTCCGTTCACATTCCGATCACGATAAGCCGTAGTGTCATGCGCCACCGCTGTTTTTGACGCTGCGCGCGAGCGCGCTCATTGCCCATTCACCATTTTCCAGTCAGACACTCGTGATCGGTTCTCAATGTCTCATCGGTTTGTCACAATGGACAACACAACATCATCATCGTCTCATCGTACGCCAACACATCGGTAAGACTGCTTTTATGTATGCATGCATGTGTGCGTGCATGCGTGCGTGTGCGCGTTCATGCATTGTCACCCTTTGTTTAAACAGTTGTAAGCACGTAAGACTGCTTTTACGCATGTCACAATGGATAAAACATCGTCTCCTCACACGTCAACACACTGCTTTTATGCATGCATGCATGCGTGCGTGTGCGCGTTCATGCATTGTCACCCTTTGTTTAAACAGTTGTAAGCACGTAAGCCTGCTTCGTACATGTATTGTGGTTTATTTCATAGAGAGATCCAACTGCCTACACGTACGGCCGCCCTGTCAACAGCAGCAACAAAGCCAGTATGCACGGTCGCCCCAACATCACGGAGTGACCGCCCTCGCCATGCGTGCATGTATGCATGGTTCTCATTTTATTTTGGCGCCCCTTGTTTAAACACGCGTACATGTATTGTGGTTTATTTCAGTAAGCCTGCTTTTATGCATGCATAGTTCTCATTTTATTTTGGCGCCCTTTGTTTAAACACACCTACATGTATTGTGGTTTATTTTTATAGAGAGATCCGACTGCCTACAACCGTTCTGTCAACAGCAGCAGCGACAAAGCCCAATTCGACGACGAACGCTGGAATAAGTGTCACCGTGATGAATATACAATGCACACAGCAGTCTATAATAAATACTCTCTCTACTACTCACGTTTCCACGCGTCTGTATCCACTGCATAAACACCCTACGTACAGTGTCACCAACTGAACGATAGTGTATTTATGCATTTGGTTTCGTTGTAATCCCACAACTAGATGTATTTATTTATTTAAACGCACAACGCATTGGTTTCGTTTTGATCGTACCACCAGAAGGCTCACCGTTAGCCAGCTATGCTGTCATGCAGGGGTCATAGTCCACTCCAGCAGCTGCAGCGCTTATCGCAACAACACTGCTGTAAACATAGGGTACAGTGGGGCATCCACATAGGGCTGACGGGGGGGAGTCTGCACACAGTGGTTTTATCGTGGTTATATAGTTGCGTCATATAGTGCTTAGGTCAGCACACGCTTGACAATCTGCTTAGGTCAGCACGCGCTAGGTAACTGTCCTCACCGCTAGATGTTTTATTGCGGTTATATAACCGCGTCATATAGTGCTTAGGTCAGCACGCACTAACGTTGATCGCTAGGGGACAATCTGCTTAGGTCAGCACACTGTCCTCGCCGCTATATTGCCGCGCAATCAGGCTACTTTGAGAGGTCTACTCTGCGGTAGGTCTACTCTGCGGTCCGTGCTTGTGTACATTCTACTCAGCTTATGCAGTGGTTTCATGCTAGGGGACAATCTGCTTAGGTCAGCACGCGCTAATCCGTGCTTGTGTACATTCTATTCAGCAGGTACGACGTTGATCGCTAGGGGACAATCTGCTTAGGTCAGCACGCACTAGGTACGATGTTGATCGCTAGGGGACAGTCTGCTTAGGTCAGCACGCGCTAGGTACGGCGTTGGTCGCTAGGGGACAAACAAACTGATCTCTACACTCACCGCTAGGTGGCAGCAATGCTGTCATGCCGGGGCCATAGTCCACTCCAGAAGCAGCAGTGTTTTATCGTGGTTATATTGTTGCGTCATACAGTGCTTACGTCAGCACACCCTAGGTACGGCGTTGGTCGCTAGGGGACAAACAAAATGATCTCTACACTCACCGCTAGGTGATAGCTCAAATGTACTTAGAGGGGGTAATCAATCACGTTTTTTATAAGTAGGTTCCCGAACTTATGATGACGGGGGGAGTCTGCACACAGTGGTTTTATCGTGGTTATATATTTGCGACATATAGTGCTTACGTCAGCACGCGCTAGGTACGGCGTTGGTCGCTAGGGGACGAACTAAAATGCTCTCTACACTCACCGCTAGGTGGCAGCTCAAATGTACTTAGAGTGGGTAATCTGTCGCGTTTTTTATAAGTAGGTTGCCGAAAACATTTAGTGTCAAAAAAGCCTTTGATCTTTTTTATAAGTAGGTTGCCGAAAACGTTTAGGGGTAATTAACAAGGGGGTAATCCATCACGTTTTTTATAAGTAGGTTGCCGAAAACGATTAGTGTCAAAAAAGCCTTTGATCTTTTTTATAAGTAGGTTGCCGAAAACGTTTAGTGGTCATTAAAACGTTTTTTATAAGTAGGGTTTGGATACCGTACAGGTCCTCTATACTACTCATGTCTTAACTTTATTTAAGTTGCAGCAAAACACGACATCCAGCATGACATAACACTTCATGTATAAATTCTACTATATAAGCATTTGGTGTGCAAGATATTGTTGGGCTAGGCTGAACTGAGATTGAGATATATTGCACTGCAAATTAAAAAAAATTGATGTCAAACATTAAAATAATGATAGACAAGCATAGCTAGTTTGTTAAATTCCATTTTCTTTACAGAAAAACTACTCACACACAATCTCATTTTTAACAATCAGTCAATAAACAGAAAAAATTATTATTACTAGTTTGAAACCACTGTTTAACGGTACCCCTCCGAATAATAGTTATTACAGGTAGCTACTGCTAAACGCTTTGACAAAAGAAGACGCTAGCCGCCAACAACCTTAGCACCCATAGCTAGTCCACTAAATACGCACGTGACGTCGTGATCTAGAAACGGCACGCCTTGCAACGAGCATGAGCGACGTCATGTGCCGGCGGGTCGTTGCATATTGAGAGGGAGCAGGTTCTTTTAATGCGCACAATACGCAGTTATTCACTACTGTTGTTGAGCTATGTTATACCAAACGTCGTTACTTATCATTATTTATCGGTATATTAACAAATAAAGAGTGTATGAATAAAACATTACTTTTTTTAATCACACGTGCCGGCTTCGAAAGTCTGTCGCGAACAGGCTAGTCTACCGACTTGCGAAGTTTGGCGCCTCCTCAGATCAAAACGTATTTTAATAAGTTTTGCAAGTACCACGTAGTTAAGAATTTAACGACTAATCTAACGGTAGAAGTCTCCCAGCGATCAGACTTTAACTTTTGAAGAAAATAAGGAATGCATGGCGATATGTATAGTCGAGGCGCTCCGCGAAAGTCCATCGCTCTGGTTTATCCACTTTCGAAGGTCGGCGTCTCCTCAAATCATCGTATTTAATATTTTTGGCACACACGATTAAGAATTTAATGGCGACCGGGATAGGAGTGGAGAGGGACGCTTGAACAATCGAATCGGGTCAGCACACTGATAGTTTTCCCATTGGCGACCATGTTAACGTTTTGTCTGATTATAAGAAAACGTGACCTATAAAATGTCTTAAATTTCTCACCTGCTGTTACCATCATCTCATTGACATGCTGGTCTAGTTTAGTCAAAATCTAATATGTCTAGCTCTTGCAAAATGCCTGTATGTATGACACCCATCAATATTTAAAAATGGATGCAGGCAGTAATCTGGCTAAAGGGTCAACTAGACAAATTGCTGCCAAATACCCTTCCGCTTAGTAAAATCAGCTAAAATACACCATTTTACTGTCAACAGCTTCTACAATCACATCTAGAAATCTGACTACTCAAATGCATTTATGTCAGAGCAGGTAAATATTGTAAAAAATAATTTCCCAAAAATATACTGCACTTTTTCGTAACCAAGCAGGAAGTCTAACAGTGTCCTGACCCCGAATGGCCGCGTGGCGCGAGCGGGATACGTAGTCGACATTGGGGTGCTTGCAGACGATCGAGTGTCTGCAAGCGCTCCGATCTCGAGACGTATCCATTCCGAGTGCGGGATGTGCACAGTTGGAACAATCTAACGGCGCGTGTGGCGCGATCGGGATCATCACCGGAGACTTTAACTCGGATTACACCAAGCTGAATACCCCAGGTTCGTTAGCTAAATATGTAAACAACATAGTATCACCCTACAACTTCAAACAAGTAATATTACAACCTACCCAGATAACTGAACACTCCAGTACTATCATCGATCTTACATTCACCAATATCGAATCCAAGATCGCCCATGGAGTGGCTGTGGTTACAGTTGCAGACCATCTCATGAACTCTCTTGTGTTACATCTCAAGAAAGAACCGGTCCATAGACATAAATATGTCGCCTCTCGGAACTATAAACACATAGATAATGACAAACTTCTCAGTGACCTTTCTAAGATCCCATGGTCAGTGAGCGAAGTGTTTGATGACATCGAGGATGCATGGTCCACCTGGCAGTCATTGTTTCCCAAAACAATTGACTCCCATGCTGCCATCAGGAAATTCCGAGCAAAGTCCAAGCAATGCTTTTGGTACTCTGAGGACATTGAACATCTTAAAACCACTAGAGACGAATACCACACTCAGGCTATAGAGTCTCAAGATCCTCATGCCTGGGATGTGTATAAAAAAAACTCCGGAATCGTATTACTAATTTGTGTCGTGAGGCCAAGAAGAATTACATCCACGATAAGATCTCGACCTCTAGTGGTAACCCCAAGGACATGTGGGATGTACTTAAGAACCTACTCCCACAGAAACCTCGCGGTGACATCAGTGGGCTCGAGATAGGTGACTGTGTGGTAAGGATATGGCCAATGAATTCAACTCATTCTTTTTAAACATTGGCAAGAAACTGGCCGATAATATACATTCATCATCAAGTTACAGCACATACCTCATCAAGGCCAGGACAACATCAAACATTCCACGTTAACAACATCTCGGCAGAAGACGTGGGAAAACGTCTCAAGACCAACAAGGCGACTGGTCTGGATAACATCCCAGTCAGGATACTGAAGACAGCTGCACCAGCCATAAGTGGCAGTATCGCGTATCTTTTCAACCTATCCCTCACATATGGAAGGGTACCATCTGACTGGACACATGCTAAGGTGACAGCGATATTCCCAAAGGGGTCTAACTGGACATTGGTAACTATAGGCCTATTTATGTGTTCCCTATTATCAGTAAACTGTTAGAGAAACTTGTTCATCAACAGCTGTATACATTTCTCGCTGATAATAACATTCTCTGTTCCGACCAATCCGGATTCCGACAACGTCACTCAACTCAAGCCACTCTCCACAACATCATGGAGGATATTTACCAATCACCAAACGGTAGTGGTCTAGTTGCATTAGACCTGAGGAAAGCCTTTGATACTGTGAATCACAATATACACTTGAAGAAACTATCATACCATGAAATTGACTCTGTTTGGTTCAAATCATACGTTACCAACAGACAAATAAAAAATGAAATGTATGCATGTGAATAATAAAAATGACTGAATAAATCAACTGAATGCGACTAACGTGAGAAAACCGCAGTCCATATTGATTACAGTCATTACCTACACATCAAGACGTATTTGCTAGCTAACTGGCAGCATTTTAAATGTTTGGTTTCTGCAAATCGTGGTAACAATAATCATCTGCAAAATAAACGCCTTAATGCCGTCGAAATTAAAATACGCTGGCATACCATACATGTTCGTTACCAAATCAGCACACTTTGATAAAGTCTCCATTTTGAGGAAACGGGCTCTGCAGATTATATGATGACTATTTAAACTATTCAAATCAATCAATACGCATTTATTGTCGTCCGATTTCAAATACACTGGCACACCATGCATGTTCGTTACCAAATCAGCACAATTCGATATACAAAGTCTCAATGTTGGCTAAATTAGCGAAGCGTACGGAGTATTTGAGGAAACAGACTACCGAATATAGTATACATACTAATCGAGTAGACGAGACATGGGCATATTATATCCAGTATTTTTCTTAATTGCCGTAGTCGATTCAATAGTTGAAAAAAGGATGGCGTTAAAGGGATTCTTTGTAAGCTAATATACATTCGAGGTGTACCGTATCAAAACGTATTAATTTCCCATAAGTACTTTCTCTGCTACTTATGTCTTGCATGTTTACGCATAATTTGTTATCTGCGCAAAAAGCCGATAAACAAATTGTGTTTACGCGAATCATTTTGAGCTTGTTGCCACGTGGATGTTTAATTCTGCAGCCCGAATATTATGAATATTCATGCACGCGCAGTGAACCACACAGAGACCGTTGACGTCACACACACACAGTTGACATGTTAGATTTCGAATCCGAGGTGAGTTGATTCAAGTAATGGCATTGTAAATAAGCAATTTGTTGACATATGCATATTGACAGCTATTTTTATAAGCGTGTGCATTGTTTAATTATCCTGCTTCCCAGTAACGATTCCATTAAGTAGAATTATAACGTCCGCCGACGCGGACGGCTGCAGTCGGTGTCAGCTGCCGCTGGGACTGTTACCGAGTCGGTGTCTGTCGAACCTCTATTACAGTAACTAGCCTAGCCCTAGCCTAGGCAAGGATCTCGCCTTTCTAGTTAGTAAAACTGCATTGTCCAGTATTTGACATGCAGTAAACGAAAATGCACACTAAAATATCAGTATATGCAACCATAGCAAGAGGATTAACCTGGTCGTGGATGTAATTTTTTTGCCTAAATGAATTTTCGCTAAGTTAAGTCAATATTTTCCTCGGTCCAGAGCAAAGGTCCCAATAAGGGGACGTTCTGGTAACTTTCTAGTTATCAGAAATTCCACTTATCAGTATTGTCATGGGTCCCTGGAAGTTCGACCTTATCCAGAGTGCACTGTATATTTTCCTTTATTCTTGCTCTAATAATTAATGTTGTATGTAATTATACATATGGGCCATTCTCGTGAAAAGTGTACAGTAACGGTAAAGTAACATGTAAAAAATAAATGTTTAATTTGTTTTTAGCTAGTACTATTATTATCAAATATGCTATTCACATGAAGCAGTGCAACTTGATCTGATCTATAATTAGATTTGTTTTAAATATATTCATGGATAAAAACTTATGTATACATGTATGCTAGAGTGCAGATCTGTTGGTGTCCAAATTCGTACATTGCAAAATTCCGTGGCAACATGGTATTGTGTACTTTTTAACAAACGTAAAACGTTTACATTGAATGACGACATGCCAGCCAGGTTTACTAACAATCGTAGCTGTAGCATTAAAACAGTTTGTGAACGTACGAATCTCACATTTTTATGTTTCGGTTCAAATAAGTGGGGAAACGGGGACTTTTAAAAAACGGCTGACTGGAATTTGGAAAGGCAAGACCCGTAGGCAAACATACCCAAATCCCAGATTTAGGCAAACAAATTACACCCACGACCAGGTTAATCCTCTTGCTATGGTTGCATATACTGATATTTTAGTGTGCAATTTCGTTTACTGCATGTCAAATACTGGACAATGCAGTTTTACTAACTAGAAAGACGAGACCGCCTAGGGCTAGGCTAGTTATTGAAGTAGAGGCTCGACTGCCTCGACTCAGTGACAATCCCAGCGGCAGCTGACACCGACTGCAGCCGTCCGCGTTGGCGGACGTCATATAATTCTACTTAATGGAATCATTACTCGGCTGACGGCATAGGGAAGCAGGATAAATAAACAATGCACACGCTTATAAAAATAGCTGTCAATATGCGTATGTCAACAAATTGCTTATTTACAACGCCATTTCTCGAATCAACTCACCTCGGATTCGGAATCTAACATGTCAACTGTGTGTATGTGCGTGTGTGTGTGTGTGTGACGTCAACGGTCTCTGTGTGGTTCACTGCGCGTGCATGAATATTCATAATACTCGGGCTGCAGAATTAATCATTCACGTGGCAACAAGCTCAAAATGATTCGAGTAAACACAATTGTTTATCAGTTTTTTGCGCAGATAACACCCAAATTATGCATAAACATGCAAGACATTAGTAGCAGAAAAAGTACTTATGGGAAATAAATACGTTTTGATACGGTACACCTCGAATGTATATTAGCTTACAAAGAATCCCTTTAACGCCAGCCTTTTTCAAATATTGAATCGACTACGGCAGTTAAGAAAAATATTGGATATAATATGCCCATGTCTCGTCTACTCGTTTATTATGTATACTATATTCGGTAGTCTGTTTCCTCAAATACTCCGTACGCTTCGCTAATTTAGCCAACATTGAGACTTTATATATCGAATTGTGCTGATTTGGTAACGAACATGCATGGTGTGCCAGTGTATTTGAAATCGGACGACAATAAATGCGTATCGATTGATTTGAATAGTTTAAATAGTCATCATATAATCTGCAGAGCCCGTTTCCTCAAAATGGAGACGTTATTAAAGTGTGCTGATTTGGTAACGAACATGTATGATATGCCAGTGTATTTGAATTTCGACGGCATTAAAGGCGTTTATTTTGCAGATGATTATTGTTACCACGATTTGCAGAAACCAAACATTTAAAATACTGCCAGTTAGCTAGCAAATACGTCTTGATGTGTAGGTAATGACTGTAATCAATATGGACTACGGTTTTCTCACGTTAGTCGCATTCAGTTGATTTATTCAGTCATTTTTATTATTCACATGTATACATTTCATTTTTTATCTAACACTGATATGATGGTAGCAAACTCTTTTATGAAAGAGTTGTGGCTCTGAAAAGAGCCGTTTGTTTTTTCTGGTCTGGCTTGGCAAAGGCGATCACCACGCTGTTACCCCAATGCAGCTGTAGCGTCTCACAATTTCGTCCTGGTTTAATATCTACAACAGTAAAACTACATTAGCTATGCATTATTACAGTCAATAATTTGTAATTAAAAATGGTCACATCTTAATAACTAATTATTTTTTTAATGCACTGACCCCCTGGTTTTAGTAAGTCTACTCCTGGTGTAAGTAAAATGGCTCTTGATCTAACTATATTACCTGCATGTCTGACTACACTAACTGCCGGTCTAACTATACTAACTCCTGGTCTTACTACTATAACTGCTGGTCTGACTACTAACTGCTGGTTTGACTACTAACTCCTGGTCTTACTACTATAACTGCTGGTCTGACTACTAACTCCTGGTCTGACTACTAACTCCTGGTCTGACTACTAACTCCTGGTCTTACTACTATAACTCCTGGTCTGACTACTAATTCCTCGTCTGATTACAGATCTGACTATACCAACTGACAACACTAACTGCAGGTCAGACTAAACAATTCCCGATCTGACTACACTAGCTGCAGGTCTGACTATACTAGCTCCCGGTCTGACTACAGGTTGGTAGGGGTCAGCCGTGTTAAACACAGGGAATTTCAACTTATAAGCACTACTTTTTATAGATATGGGTCCTCCCTTCCTCCTGAAACCTGCATTATGAGGATGTCGTAAAGGGAGTCTACCTGGGAAAGACGTTGGGGCTGCTGGTTTCTCTGGATCATGAAGTTTAAGTAACTCACCCTTCTTAGCTTGTTGTACCTCTAATTTAGTTGCCTGGTGAAAAATTTGCAATAATGACTGGATACAAATGAAAACATTACCGCGACCTTGTAGATTATTTCTAACGGGTAACAGTCTAGACAAACCGGGAGGTATTTTAGGGACAGAAGCAAAATACAGTTCTAACAACTTTAAACGGTCAAGGCAATTATGGGTAGTTGCTAGCACTGCATGTAAATGGTTACAAAAATATGGCTGTCCTTTGTGAACAAAACCTAAGCATGTACATATGTTAAGAAACTTGTTGACAACGTAAACGCCATCATCTGGTGCCGGAACAGGAAGGTACTGAGCAACAACACCATGGAATGTCTTAGCTGCACTACCATTTAATTGTGTAAGTAAATTTGCACTAGCTGTGTTTATTGAATAATCATGATCATTACCCGATTGTTTTTGGTCTTCTGAAGTTACAAATGCCCACCCATATTGTTCCCAATTTTGAATCATTCTGACTTTTCCTGCCTGAACCAGATCTATATCTTTCATACTACATTTCAATAATTTACCCGTGGAAGTGTTCACCCGATTTTGAAATTTAGCCAAATTAGTTGCGCCACGCACTGTGTCATGTGCATGTCTGGGAAATATTCTATCAATCAATGTTTGTATTTGTAATGCCAGAGATTTATTCAAATGATTTGCATTTTCCCCTTGCACAATCAACCTGAACTAATTTTCTGTTATATTAGTTAATAAAAGTGGATATCGCCTATCTTGTTCTGGCACCAAGAATGCTGTCTCGGCAGTAAAATGTTTTGTCATCTCCAGGGAAAATATTTATTAATGTAATCAATTATCATGCATAATTTCCATAGCACCTGAAATAAGTTAGTCAAAGTAAATTAATTAAATGTTGAAAATAATAACTATATTTGGTGAGCATTTCCAATTCAATGTCAAGAGGAGATGCAATAAGCAATAAGCCCACGCCATGGGTAATTTTGCACAAAGTGCAATACCAGTTGGGATCGAACCAACAACTAAAACCGAGACATTAGCATCAACCATTAATTACAAACAAAAATCTTGTTTTATAAAGTTAATCAATTACTCCAAAAGGCAAGCTGATTCTCTTTGTAAGACTTTATGGTAACTTCTCTCTTGGCCTAGGCATTGCTCGGTGTGGCCAAACAGCATTAGTGTCTGATATCAGATGGCAGAAATAATGTGGAAACAAATTAACAAGTGTCCTGAGCACTAATTCCAACAGACAGTGAAATATCAGTTAGTAAAATCGAAACATTCTGAGTGAGTGAGAGAAATGTCAAGTGAAATGTCGGCACATGTACTCTGCAGGTGGTTGGTACCAACATGTAGAATTATGGCATCGACGTTCAACGCGTCTGTCTCAGCAAGCACTGAAAGTATATGTTAAGTCAGCTATTTATTATAAAACAGCCAACATTAAAAAAATTAACCAAACAAACCACCATGCGTACAGGTATGCTCTGTCAATAGTACATTTTGCCAGTCAAGAAACAGATACAGAGCTGTGGACATGGCTTGCACCATAAATTGTGAAATTACTATATAAATTTACATTCACTGTAATGCTTCTATACTTTTTTTTAAACGGTGGCCGATAATCGGATTCAAACTAAGTCCCAGACAGAAGGGACTGGTCCCTCGACCGACAGTGGCGACACAACTGTCCGATGCTCTAGTATAGGTTCTAGCGCTTGGACATCGCTCCCAATTATTGACACTTCCCATATGGGTAAGTTCACGAGTTGGCAAACCTTTCAACATGTTGATTTCAAGTACAATAATGTCTACCAACAATGGCGACCATTTCACATCAAAGAAATTATACTTGGTAGATATATTAGATATAAAAGTAGCCTTCACTTATCAACCATTTATTTGTAAGTTCACATGTGTCGTTGCAGAAGGCTGTTTTTGCAATCCTAATTTGTGACATGGAAATGTGGTAGATCTGTTTTTACTGCCAATCTGTGAAGGAAACATCATGCATTATATTGGATGCATCCAGGTATAGTTCAATATGTGTGTTACTAGGAGCCAAAAAATTGATGGCAACACTGATAGGGGGTGCAGACTTGTGGTTGTGGGTGTAACCTGCAGTGTCCTCATTGGTTACATTCACAGCCGCATATCCATCTACATTTTTAGGATGACACTTGCTTAACACTTATCATATATTCTTTGTTATATCAGTTGTGAATTTAACACCACTGCATTTAAAATGTACAAAGCAGGTCATAGGAGATTTGGTATCTATATTGTCCTTAAGTTAAATAGATGTTACCGCCACAACCATGCATCACAGTTTGCAGCTGCAACATTGTGTCATCTTTCAAGCTAGTGTGTATCATTATTACAGGTGTCATATTAATTTTGAAGATTTCTAAGTGAACATATGTAGGGATATGCACTGATTTTCTGCGATCGCGGAAATTTTTTGGGGAATCGGCATTTTGAAATGGAATTAGCCTTTTTAAACGGAAATTCCGCGATCGCAAAAAACGGACGAAATCGCGATATTTGCGTTTTCAAAAAGATCTTCTGTGATCGCGAAAAAGAGCAAAAGCACCACCTGTTTCACCGATAATACCTTAACTGGAGATATTTTGAAACAAATGTTTAATATGCAACGATGTTAATTTATTTTTGTGGATTTATGACGCAGGATTTTTTAAACGCCAAAGCAAATCGTTGCGAAGTGTCATGGCGCCTGTGCTACCTCGTGTCAACCGACGTCATTCGTAAACAGGGACACGCGCTGAAGGCGCTAACATAAACCATTTCACGATCGTTGTCCGGTTGTCCGCTAAACACATGGAAGACATGTTGCTAATTAAATGTAGTTGTCACATCATTAGAACACGCATAAATGTACATATTCCGGTTCCGAACACAAAACACCAAGGAGTAACAGCAGCCTAGGTTACACTGGCTCAAACTGAAATAATCTGCGTTTCGTAGTTCTAACAAATTCCGTTGGATGGCGTCATATATAGCGCTAGCTAAAATTTAATGGTTGAACAAAATTATTAGTGAAACAGCAGTGATTTGAACATGCTGTGTTGATGTAGTTAGAAAAGTTAGCCACACCGTAAAACGGTATTATTTAGATGCAGAGATCATAACATTGTGATATTTTAGACATTTCACAGAATGTATTATTTTTCAAAGTTAACCTTGAAATAAAATATTTCTTTTCTGAACAGAAATGGGCTTATTTAGCCAGTATGCCATTTTAAAACGGAAAATGCGTAATTTGACACAAAATATTTGTCATTTGAAAAGGAATTTGTTTTTTTTTAAACGAAAAATACATCGTTTGAAATAGAATTTGCCTTTTTCTGAAACGGAAAATACGTCGATTGAAAAGGAATATGCCATTTTCATAATTTTGAAACAGAATTGAAACGGAATTTGCCTGTTGTTGAAACGAAAAATCAGTGTCCCTACATATGTATTTATGATTATGTTGACATTATGGATGGCTAGCAATCTGGTGACGTTGAAGGAAATAACACCAACTGTTGTTTCTGCCTTCAACAGCTACGATAATGGACACCAGTGATATTTGTTACACTCACAACTCAATCACTCAATATATTATTTTCTTATATTTTGTGTGACTGTCACACATATAAAATAATTTTACTCTTATTGTCATAGGAATGTGCAAAATTCATACAACAATAAGAGTAAAATTATTTTATCCGTGTGACAGTCACACAAAATATAAAGTACACTATGCACACTAACTGAAATTGTGTATAGTCCTTTATATAGTTGGTTTGATGCTAGTAATGAAACAGAGATACTACTAGTACTAGGCATAGTTACTTATATACTACCCAAGTATGCAATCCACATACACTACAGTAATTCATGTGTATTTAATGCATACCATACTTTTGTTTTCAAATAATTTAAATTCTAGTAATTATATATTGCATGTGCCCTGTGATCATGTAATCTAATTGGAGTATGGTTAATGCACACTGTACACACGTTTTCAAATGTTTTATTAAATAAATGGGATTGCCATTATATACCATTACTGAGACCCTTTCACTTTACGAACTAAGCAAAGTGCAGCCCAATTACCATATGATATTGATATTTATACATTTAATTATAGCTAAGTATGCATGTGTACATTTCTGAATGTCTGCATTGGCATACGGATGTAAGCAAATGCCCAGTGGAGTCGAGCTCAGCAGTAAACATGCCAAATGGGTATATGAGTGATCGAATATATCACAATTTTTGCAGAATTATATTCAGTATACATTATGTTATACATCTACAAGAACACATTTATTATTTTTCGTTAAAATAATGTTAACTAACTTTAAATAAATCTCAATTATTTTAGAACCAAATATGTGTTTTGGTAGTTTGTAGATTATTTGTGTTGAATACAACTTATAACACATTACTTGGCTAGCATTTATAAATTTACATGTCAACATACATCCTTCTTCCAAATGAACAACATTCTAATAATTGTATACCCATCCCATCGCATAATAAATAAAGATTGAAGACCGTGATTACATTACTATATTTAGAATAGTCTTCCCTAATATGCTAGCTTGATTAAAGTCAAATTAATTGGTTATTAGTTTTGTGCATGTTCTAGAATTTTATTAGATAAATGCAAAGGTAATTGCTGTTCCACGTTGCTCCTATTTGCTTCGTGTTTACAATGACTGTCAATGTGTTCAGATAACAGTATGACAACATTTACAATTAATGGATTTCGCGACTGTCCTAATCAATAGCAGTCTAAATTGAACGCGCTTGACACATGTGTCAAACGCGCCTTCACCTAGCGACCAATCACGAGCGCGCTGGGCGTGGCTTAAAATGCCTGTTAGCTTTTCATAAGTGAATTGCAAAGACGCGTTCCGGTATGCTCTGGAAATAAGCGCGAATCTGATGCTATTTTCAGAGTTGCTCTGGAAATAGTCAGGGTGTTATATATTAAATTATTATACTGGGCTAAAACATAATAGCGTATTTTGTTCGTTCTCTCCCTAATTCAACATCATTTTAGGTATACATTTTGTTCAAAAACTAGTGGGTATCATATTACCTTTAGTTGCAACGATACAAAATATACTGACAAAAAAACTCCATGTTCGAACTTCGAGCGTGTGGTATCATAAACCTTTATAATATCCTATCACAGCAGACAGAAGTACTTTATGTATATTATATTATTACAGCCAGATATTTTACCTTTCTTTTCTGCTTGGAAAACGTAAAAAAGCAATATCAGGACGTGACGACTTTCTATTTTTGCGGCTTG
Organism: Paraescarpia echinospica; assembly: GCA_020002185.1. Classification (NCBI taxonomy): domain Eukaryota; kingdom Metazoa; phylum Annelida; class Polychaeta; order Sabellida; family Siboglinidae; genus Paraescarpia; species Paraescarpia echinospica. Next base: position 42,132,217 of record CM034532.1, on the reverse strand, counting down.
CCAAACAACAACCCCGACCGATTTGACGCCATGATGTCAACACTCCTGCTTTATGCAAACACCGTGCACTGCTGGTCACGCAGTCGCATGCGCTTGCCTCCCGAATGGCGAATAAAAACCTGATAAAATAGACTGCCATTTTCTACCTCAGAGATGTCTCCTGTCCAAATAGAGGCTCCTTGCATACAAGTATTTACTGCTTCTACTATACATGTTTGGCTTCCTAATACCATAGTTAAAATTAATGCAATTTTAAACGCACTGACACAAATACATTTTTATTCAAAGAGTTGCATTTAGTAAACATCGTGAACTTCCGGAAGCAACAGCCAACACAAGCAATTGTTTGCTGCTCAGCCGGCTGTCGTCTGCTAGTGCTACAACTTACAAGTTATTTTGCGCGACTTGTTTGGACATTGGTAGCTATTCTGACTAAAAGGCGGTATGTATTTTCACCTTTGTGTAATCACACGAATGGGAAACGAACCAATTGCTGTAGGCCATGTAACCAATATGCTTTTGATACTGATAGGCAAAGATAAAGACAAACACGTTCGGGGAACTTGTGCGTCTGTAAGTTGTAACTTGTAAGTGTAACTACACTCAGTCTGTACTGTAGACTAGTGACTGGTATTCTTTCTGCATATGACTCGTCTCGTGCCAGTCATGACTCACCCAGTCACGGTTAGTCATGATGATAAGTCATTATTCACATTAAGGTGGCATTTGTCATGACCCTGACTGGCGATTGTAATCAACGGCAAACCAAACTTCCAAAGTCTGCGGTATAACTTATTTAACACTAACAGTAGGCACTTCAAAAAAAAATTAAATATGCTAGAACATTGGTAATTGGCTTAAATTAAAGGTAATAGGTTAAGGATCACATAACTGTTTATTTTATTAAGATACCTTTAATAGATCAAAAGATATTGCGATTTTAAGTTGGAAAAACAGCGTAATTTTTGTGTATCTCTTACAATGGCAAAATGGACTCATTTTTGTGTTTTCCATAGGTAAATATTTGCTTTAAAATGTAATAACTTTTTTATTTATACAGATATTTAAATACTGTCTTCAGGGTTTTCAAAAACACATTGATAAGAGTAATAAATTTATAATATTTAATATTTTTAGTACTAATTATACCCAAATTAATGCAATAAATTAGTTGATTTTAGTTACATAGCATGCAAAACTCAACAGACGAAAACGCTCCAATTGAAGGCCATAATGTCCATGATTATGAAGATTTTATACATATTATGCAATGTGTATAACCACATTAATAATGGTAATAAATGTACATTAACAAATCATTTAATAATTTATTTAATTAGTCAATATTAGCTAATTATTGCGCAACCTCGACAAACCGACACATCTCAATAAAAGGCCATAATGTTCATGATTATGAAGATATTTGTATAATTTATGAAAGCAGTAAACCACAGTAATTGTGGTAATAAATATACATTAACCAGTCATTTCACATTAACAGTAACTTAATTAATAAGTTAATATTGACTAATATTAGCACGCTAACGACTGACCACTACATTTCGATAAAAGGCTGTAATGTCCATAATTATTAACAGTTATATAATTTATGCAATGCTTACCACCACATTAAACATTATAATAAATATAGCATTAACAATAATTTTATTAATAAGTAAATATCGGCTAAATAGCACATAAACTCAACAGATCAGTACATAATAAAGAAATACATATTCATACTCTTAGTTCACTGTGTCTATGTGTGACTGTGTCATGACAGGTTGGATGAATGCTGCATGCTCTGTACAGACCAGTAATCAGTTGTCAATGCTTCATAATGTAATATTCCGCATTTTAACATGAACTTGATGAAGTGATGTTTATAAATTGTTCACAGTATTCCGATGCTGAATCCAAATATGCCAAATGCAAGATTGCTTTCTGCGTTACTCCCCATGGCCCATGGAAGGAAAGCCATGAAGAAGAAGTCTGCTCTACTCATAATACAGTCTTTTTGTAATATTGGAAGTTGATTGTCTCATAATTTAATGCCAGTAGGCTGCAAGATCTGTAAAGCAAGGTTCATATTTCAGTATCTTGCAAAATAACGTTGTGTTCTTCAACATGATGTCTATTAGTAATGTTCGTGTTATGTTGAGTGGACACTGTTCAGATATATAATCAGCCAGATTAAATGTGTACGTATGGAGGCAGGTGATGGGTGTCATATTCAGACGACTGTGGCTTGGTACCTTCACAGTTAACTGTCAGACACATATCAGCGTAAGACCAGTGTCACTGCATGTAACTGCGAACAATATCTGAAATAAAAAGGGCATCGTGTATCATATAATGATGCCTGTTTTGATTCTACATGCAGATCTTGTGAAATAATGTTCATATCCCTACCTCTGTTACTCAAGAGAGCAGTGTGAAATTCTATAATAATGCATTATGTCACACATAAATTCATAATAATTATGATACTTGAGAGGTATAACTGTGGTGTTTAATGTATTGCATGTTTTCATACAATGAAATGAATGATGCTACAACTGATCAAGGCATTTATGGTTTGTATTACATTTACACAATGCTTTAGCAATTTTGTGCAGTGACTGTTTGTCACAAAACATTTAAAAAAACAAATTTAGTCGAATTATTTACGTATTTTACCTCAAAAACAACTTTTCTAACAAATTATTTATTTAATAGGTAACTAACAAGAATTAATTAAAATTACTGCATCATAACATTTATATTATTTCTAAGTCTAAATAAAAGCATAACCATAAATAATGGCATAAGCCATGCCAAGCCTAAACCCAAGCCCAAGGGTAAGCAGTAACCAGCCATGGCTTAAGATTCATATAATTATATATATATATGATATGGCCTGTATGACCTAGGCTATAAATTATAGGCCCTATCTTAAAGTTAAATAAGATACTGTTGTTTTTGTTGCCATTAAGAGGCACAAAAATGTATTAAATAAGCCAGGATCAAGCTCCACGATTTCGTTCCACGCCTCCGGTGGCGCGCTCTCAGTCATCTGTGTCAGTATGACACAGATCGCTCAAATGTCACATGTTTTGAATGGCGCAAAAACCATATTTCACGGGCACATACTAATTTAATCCTATAGATCTACCTGCAAACATAGTCATTCGTTACAAATCATTACTAGACTGTCAAACTTGCAACTGAAACAGCTATGTCATCAAATCGATTAAATTTACCATAATTTTTGTCAAATTTGAAAAAGAAAAGGACGTACAGAAAGTTCGACGTACCCACAAAAGGAATCTCGCCGCGAATGACGTAAATGACCGGGAAAAGACCATGAAAACAGAGGTTGAAATAGAACGCTACCCAGGTGTCGAGTAAAAGAGACGGCACTCCTGCAACGGTGCTGCGCGCACGTAAAAACATCGCAGTAGCAGGATTCATTGAAGTGCCTACTAACAGTAAAATTGTATGTAGTTATACCATGTCCATCACCCCATGCCCATGGCATATACATTGCAAGGCAAACGGGCATAAATAAAGATCACAAAAGACCTGCCACAAACATTCAAAATTACAAATGAATTGGGCATATATTCATTCACATTGTTAGTGCTATTGACTGTTAATGGTAAATACTTATTTTATATAAAGTTTCAGTAAGTACAATGTACATATTTAAGCATACACAACACAGTACACTACAGTGTGACAAGATATTGTCATGGGAGGTTGGTCCTAGACATTTCATTGGTGGGAGGTTTATACCAAAACGTGGTAGATAGACAGTTGAAACCCATGACACACCCCATCATGAAAAATAAATATTCATATTATTTGTAAAATATAAATGGTAACAAACTTTGTTCATTTCTTGTAACATGATGCACCGGTAAAGTTGTTCTGTCTCTGGTTTCTGTTTTCTGATTATTTGTCTTCTGTTTTTTAGTCTCGCTGTCTTCTGTAATATTTGTTCTCGCAAACACTACAGCTAGAACTCAACATTTTAACATTGTTCACTTAATTTTGCTTTCTTGTTACTTATATGACGAAATCTTTCGGTAGTTTGGTATATAATATTAATATGACAGAATCTACCGGTAGTTTGGTATACTATGTATATATATATATATATTTGTAAGCAAAATACACCTCTCTGTTCTTATAAATTTGCAAAATATTAAATTGCAGTTCCTGTACATTAGTCAATTCATGTTGATATACTCACAAACATGAGATATTTTAATACCAGAGTATTTGTTGGAATATTTAAATGGATGATATAATTAATATACATTCTGCTGGTATTGTCCATTGGATGAACTGTGATAAGTAAGTTCTGCTAATTAAATATTGTAAAAATATGCATCCATCAAAACTGGTCCAAGTTTAAGGAACAAGCCGGTGGGTACAACCTCTGATGTACATGTCTACAAATAAGGACATACCGGGGTATATCAGTGATCATACAGAACTGAACTTTGTAACATTATGCAGAGCTTCATCAAGCTTATATGTTGATGTCTACTGAACCTTCTTCATGATAGCTAATTTTACTCTTTAAAGTTCTTATTAGCATATCCAGAATTAATTTGTTACCTGTACATTGTTTTTTCATCTTATTAAGATGGCCTTATCAGTACTAATGATGATCTGGTCGAATGATGACATTGAGTAGATGTACGTAAGATACATGGTGAGGAAGTTTATCAATTGTTCCCCTCAACTTGAATGATAGACCACACCAACACCACCACGGAGCACCTTCTGATAGATTGGGAAAACATACAAAATGGTAGATGGGGAGTTCCTCAGATGAAAAAGACATGTACAAAAAGTGATATAATGTTATTTTATATGGATAAGAAAAACATGGGCCAAGATAGGGGAATTATGAATTTTGTCAAATGTAAGTTATGTATGATGACACCACTCAACAAGATTATCATTAGTATTGATTAAAACTATGTCAACTTGTTAATATACTCGGTGCGACACGTTTTGTGTCAGTAATCACTAATTTGTTTTTGCAAAGACGTTAATTGTATTTGTTCTTTGAGATGGAAACTAAAAAGAATAATTCCACTTGTATTTCAGATTCATCAATGAGATGGTCTGAGGAAATGTCTCCAAAGCTTTGAGTTGGCCAGCTAGATCTGTCAATGCTTGCAGGCAGTCAGTATTGATGAAAAAGCATGGCTACTGAAGAAAGAACTAAGCTAGAGCTGCTGTACGTCACATCTGAAGGAAATGCTGTGCCACAGGAAATAAGAGAAGATGGTGATAAAGCAATGCAGTTGTCACATCCATCTGATGCAAAACCACATCTTGATAGAATCCAGAGTGACTACACAGAGACAAATGGGAACATTGAAGATGACCCCAAATCTGACAGCCAATCCATTGAGGTAAACAGCAACATTGTTACAAAATTGTTAGATGTAACAGGAAACAGTGATAACAATGAAGCTTGTGAAATAGGTATAGAACCAGATGCAGGAATTTTAACACAGAAACCTGTGCTTGAAGATCGGCAGGATGGATTCAACCACAGTGCAACACACTTGGACACTACTGCTAAGAAAGAAAAAATTGATGTGCCGATAACAACTAATGCTACTGGAGGCTGTCTATCATATAATAGATGCGGTGGTGATATTCTGCAACCAGAGATAGATAGAACTAACACTGTTGCAGAAACTGTCTTCAGTACTGAATATCGTGGTAGAGATTCTCATCTTCCTTTACAATCACAACTTAATTGTAAAAATCAGGAAATTGTGTTTTCTTCAGCAGTTGCTACAGCTACCAGTGGTGAAGAGCTATGTGTTAAGAGAACTTATGACTCACTGTCACAAACACGTCACCTTCAACTATCAGTTAATGGTGTAGCTGCAGAGACTGCCGTTCTGTGTGAAGACAAAGGTGATGAGTGTGTTAATGATGTGCTGCAGCCAAAACCTGTTAAGCAGAGCTATCATATGACACGTGGATCTTTCACCAACTGTTTCGACTGTATTCCGCAACATGGTGAACACTTCCTAATCAAAGAAGAAGGTCCTGACTCACAAACATCAAACTTTTATTTGACATCAGTTACAGTTGAGGACCCACCTATGTTTAACTCTTCACCTACGGAAGTTGCACATGAAACAGAAACAAGAACACCTAGCAAAACAGAAGATTTTGAGATGGCCCGTCAATCACAAGGAGATATAGAAATGTACTGTCTTGAATCTGATGAAAAATTGGAAGAGGGAACTGCAAACGAAGCCAATCTTTATGAAGTGGAACTACAGTCGGTGGTAGATCGGAATAATTCCACTGTTATTCCCAAAAGAAAAGACGAGATACTAGTAAACAGATCAGAAGTCTTTGAGACGAATGTGTCACAGGAAGATCAAGAAATGTCCTGTGTTGGTTCTAGTGATGAAACGCAAGAAAAACCTGATGATAAAGCAGACATTTATGAAGTGGACCAACAATCAAAGGCAGATGTGAAAATTACACCACTTGAGTCTGGAAGTAAAATAGAAGAGAGATCAATAAAGAAATTTGAAGTCTTTGATGTGGACCGGCAGTCATGTGTCGATCTGAAAATGTCCTGTATCAAGCCTGAAAGTAAAACTGGTGAGAGACCAGTGGACCCAGTAGATGTATTTGAGATGGACCAGCAGTTGGCTGTGTGTCTGGAGATTTCCTCTCTTGAAACTACAAGTAAAACAGAAGAGAAATTGGGAAACAATGTTTTTCAGATGGAAATTTCCTGTTTTGGGTCAGAAAGTACAATGGAGGTGAGAGCACTAAATGGAGTTCAAATATGTCCATTTGACAAGAAACCATTGGCAAGTGTAGCACATGGCATAGGTGCTACTCTTGATACAGTTACGTCCCAACAACAGAACTGTATCATTGAAAGTATGTCCACTGATACAGACAGAGATGTACAAGTCTGTGCAGTCAACAAAGAGTATCTTTGGAACTATGCAGACAAAACAGTTTCTTCGTCATCAGAGCCAGATGTGTTGGACGTGGACCAAATAATAAATATGGCACAAGAGATATCTTGTGGTGGAGAAGTCATGGCACATGTGTGGAGTGGAGATCAGACATGCAGCCCTGTCAAAACCAGAAGTGCTGATGTGGTTATTGGTGACATAGGAATGCATACACCGGAAGATGATGAACTGATGAGAGAACCACACCATGGAGCACAAACCAGTGAAATAGTCCCATCTCCCGTGGCAACCACACATCCCAGTAACCAGTGTGGTACTATGCATGGTGGGGAGGACACCACAGTATTACAAGACGTTAGAAATAAGGATGAGGCGATTACATCATTAATGGAATATGAAGTAGGCAAATCAGCACAAATAGATAAGGAAACAGTAAAACAGCAAGACAAAACTGCTATGGTGATGGAACTAAGCACAGCTTTGGATCCACAGCTGTATGAAACCTTAGGGAAAACTAAAGGGAAAGAATTCAGTGCAGACAAAAATGCAACGAATCAAGAGAATGACATAGTGTTGTCACCAGCTATGTCACCAGATGGTGATCTTGCTGTGAATGAAACAATAGGTGTTGCAGCAAAGCAGGAAGGTCAGCCACTATCTGCACAGCACACACATGAGTCTGGCACAGTTGCAGCTCTACAGGTGGAAAGCAGTGAAAAGATTTCATCTGTTAAGCTCATCTACGTAAGAAATGATGGAGAGAACACTGTTGCGATGGATATTTGTGGACACATTACATTTGCTGGAGAGCAACAGACCAGTGCGGGCAGGTGCAGAGACATGGATTCTGCATCAGATGACGACACAGTTTCTGATGGCAAATTGTTTGAAAAACAGAAAGATGTGATACAGGAACCTAATGAAAACATGGAGAGTGAATCAGCAGGGAATGTGCTGATTCATATTTCTGACACTGGGCATCCATCAGAACTACATACCGTCTTGAAAACAGATACATGTGAAGAAGTATTTATTCATGACACAATACAGGACGTAGAAACTGCAAACCTCGGCACGACAGCAGAGAACACGCCCAAATATCTGGGTGAAAAACTGGAGACAGATTTAAAACTGGAGACAGATTTACTTAACAACAAACCACCAGATGGCAGCACTGAGCCTCCAATGCCACCACAGCTGGAACCTTCTGACAACATGCACAAAAGGAATTTCCACGGTGACTTGCACAAGACAAGTGCCCATGACAACATGCATGAGAGAAGTTCCCATGACGACATGCATGAGAGAAGTGTCCATGATGACATGCATGAGAGAAGTGTCCATGATGACATGCATGAGAGAAGTGTTCATGATGACATGCATGAGAGAAGTGTCCATGATGACATGCATGAGGGAAATGGCCATGGTGATATGCACAAGAGAAGCGCCCATAATGATATGCGTGAGAGAAGTGTCCATGATGACATGCATAGGAGAAGTGTTCATGATGACATGCATGACAGAAGTGTTCATGATGACATGCATGACAGAAGTGCCCATGGTGACATGCATGACATACGTGTCCTTGATGACATGCACAAGAGAAGTGTTCATGATGACATGCACGAGGGAAGTCTTTGTGATGACATACACAAGAGAAGTGTCCATGATGACATGCATAGGAGAAGTGTTCATGATGACATGCATGACAGAAGTGCCCATGGTGACATGCATGACAGAAGTGTCCATGGTGACATGCACAAGAGAAGCGCCCATAATGATATACATGAGAGAAGTGCCCGTGATGACATGCATGAGAGAAGTTCCCACGACAACATGCATGAGAGAAGTGTCCATGATGACATGCATGAGAGAAGTATCCCTGATGATATGCTGGAGAGAAGTGTCCATGACAACATGTATGAGAGAAGTATCAATGACGAGATACATGAGAAAAGTATCAATGATGACATGTATGAGAGAAGTATCCATGACGACATGCATGAAACAAATTTAAATGATAACATGCATGAGAGAAGTGTCCATGTTAACATGCATGAGAGAAGTTCCCACGACAACATGCATGAGAGAAGTGTCCACGATGACATGCATAAGAGAAGTATCCCTGACGATATGCTGGAGAGAAATGTCCATGACAACATGCATGAGAGAAGTATCAATGACGAGATACATGAGAAAAGTATCAATGATGACATGTATGAGAGAAATATCCATGACGACATGCATGGGACAAGTTTCCATGAGGACCGGTACACAAGGATCAAGAGCTGCATCCACTCAATCACTTGCAACAGTAAACTTGTGGTACAATTTGCATCCCCATTGGCCAGCTACATAGAATACAGCAATGGAGAATCAAGCTGCAGCTCAGAAGACACACAGGATGCCATGGAGACCATGCTGTATCTCAATAATGATACCATGTACAGTGAACATGATTTGACATTCAGCACAGTGCCCAAACCTTGGGGATTTGAAGATCATCACATCAGATATGCCGAATGCAGTGTTACTGATTCTGTTGATATTGTGCAGAGGTCAGATCTGGAAAGTGATGTTAATAGCAAGAAAGACATGTCTGAATATACTAGGAGTAGCAGTGATGCCATTGAAACCGACCGTGATGACACAGAGAGTCCATCTCGAATACATGACAGAATAGTAGAGACCGAAAGGACTTTAGTAGATACAGAATGTAAAGAAGAGACATGTGAAACTCACAAAAAAGATAAGCAGCAAGAAGATACAACTTCAGGGTGCTCCATGAATTTAAACAGTTTCTCACACATGGACGTTCAAGCAGAGAGCACTGTTGACCAAGACACAGACAGTGTCAATGTTGCTGAGGTCCAGGAACAACATAAGATAATCGAACACTCACTCATCATCAGAGGTAACATGAAGTCCTGCATAGATGAACTGTTGGAGGCAGTCTACAACCATGTTGACCAAACTAAAATGAGCACCTTCAGAGCAGAAGAAGGATTTGAAGAAGAAACGGATACAACAAACACTACACTGTTTTATGGTACTTATGATGATGATGCCTCGAAAGGCAAAATACAACAAACAGGAAATAAAAACCTACCCACTGAAAATGATGCTGAAGGAGAAACTCCCACAACAGATACAATGAAGGTCACACAGTGTGATTATGGTGACACAATGAAACAGATGACTGAAGAAAGAGAATGTGAAGTGCTGTCACCGGGTAGATGTTGCAAACCTGACATTGCAGACGACAAACACTTCAGTGCAGTCAGCTTGAGTCATGAGAATGATAAACGAAAAGATACTGACAGTCAAGAGAGCGACATTCCAAATAAATTACAAATTCTGGCAGTAGGATGCGGTGAAGATGTGAACTGCTACCATGCTGAACCATCTACTAAGCTGCAGGAGAACGATGTTGGACAGTACCATAGTTGGACAAAGAAGGAGACGATTGCTGTGGTAGAAGATCAAGAGGTGCCCAGTGTTGATACTTCTCACATATCTCCCCAGCTGGAGGAGTCAATATATGCAGGTAAGCAACATGTATAGTTCGTGCGGAGCGCAGTGGTGCAGTGGCTAATGTATCGGACTCTCAATCAAGAGAACCCGGGTTCGAATCCTATGCTGCCATGTCAAACCTTGGGGAAGTTTGTTCACTCTACGTTGCTCCAGTTCACTCAGCTGTATGAATGAGTACCACCCTATAGATAGTGGTGGATATTTATGTACAAATAGTCTACATGCATTAATTGCAGTATGGCTTCCCAGAGAAGTAGAGATGGTGTTCAATTGAACAGGTCTGCTATGGAATAAAGTGCTTTGAGCAGTCCTCCTACAGCTCTATATTAGAACTTACCTTTTTATACTTAATCCTCTCCATGCCTACTGGCACATATGTGGCAGTTGCATTAAATTTGCATGTCTCAAAATACATTTAGCATTATGTATGGGGAGAGGTCGTCACCATGTATCGCAGGGGAAATATATATACCACTACATGGGTCCAATTGATGCTAATAGCAATTTTTGATGGTGAACATTGTAAGTCCCACACCATGTGTTGGCGAGAGAGGAGTGGGTTGAAACCAGTACTAAACACATAAAATGTTTTTGGACTTCGTCAAGTTATGAGGCAGAATAAAAACATCTCCATTTCTTTTGGTCTCCAGTTTGCTTTGCTGCCTGGCCCCAGCTTAGCATTTGTTGTAGTTCCCCAGCCTCTGGATTGGCCTCTTTTTCTACCTTCTCCAGGCATTCATTTCAGGGCTGTCTTGATTATATTGCCTACCTCCTTTTTCACATTTCACAGAACATGGCAGATTCATCGTCATCTTCTTGCGATTAGTATGTCATTCATGTTATTTTGTATTTGTTAGCACTTCTTTGTTGGATATCTTTTGCAACCAGAATATATATAATATGTACACATAATTATATATACATGTATATATAATTATATGTAATATATACTGTATATATATATATATATATGAATGCTTTGAGCAGTCACAAGGACTGTATACCATGCTATAGAAGAACTGACTGAAATTATTTCTATGTGATGTTGCATTTTTCCAGAAACATCATCATCATGTGGCACTGAGAAGCAAGGTAACTCTGAATCATCATTCCGATGGAGGTATGCACCTTCAATTGGTTCCCCAAACATATTACCAGGCAGTGCAGTTATTGCAGGTAAGTGTTATCAGATATCCATGCATTAATACTTCCTACTGGGTTCGATTTTTTTATCACCTCATTTCAAATTCATTTTGTGAAAAAGAAACTGCCTAGTTTCCACTACATACTGGCTGGTTTGTGGAAAATGTTTGATGTAGTTTTGATTTATTTAAAATTGTCACATGTAACGAGTAAGTCAATTATTTCGACCAATTAAACAAAAGTAAGCATTTTATAGTAAGCTGACTACAGATATTATTTAACTTATTCGCACACCACATATTTTGATATCAAAGAATCATATTCGTGATAGGCTAAACTAGTTGAAGAAACAGCTTTAATTATTTCGGGTCAGAACAATCTGATTCTACTAAGTGGCTGATTAATATAGGCAGTGCATTTTAACACTGCGGGAATGCGAAATGATTCTGTCCAAACTAAAATATTTTTAACATTTTAAAAGTAAATGGTATACCTGTTGGCAACAAATCTGGTGCTGCCATCTGTCGGAATCTTTGTAATTAGTCATGTTTAATAAAACAATCCTGCAGATGGCAGCACTAGATTTGTGTTGCCAGAAGGAATGGTGAGGGGGTCATGTTACAGTTAGACTTAATGTTTCGTTACATTATGTCTACTGACTGTACCTTCTGGCCAATCAAGCAAGTGGCATTGTTTTCTGAATGTCTGCTAATTAGGCTGTGTAACATTATGCAATTGTACTGCTTGAGATGTCTGGACGTCTATTTGGGGCATGCTGCAGTTAGACTTCCTGTTTCGTAACATACAAAAAAGTGCAGGTTTTTTAAAATGATTTTTTACAAAATTCACATGTTCTGACATAAATGCGTTTGAGTAGGCAGATTTTCAGGTGTGATTGTAGAAGGAATTTACTGTAAAATGGTGGATTTCTAGATGATTTGAGTAAGCTGAAGGATATTTGGCAGCAATTTGCCTGTTTGACCCTTTGGCAGAGAAATGCTTGCCGGCATTCGTAAAATATTGATGGATGTCACACATCATACAGGCATTTTACGAGAGCTAGAAATATGCAATTTTTTAATCTATCGGCATGTCAATGAGAAGATTATAACAGCAAGTGAGAAGTTTAAGAAATTTTGTAGGTCACGTTTTCTTATAATCAGACAAAACGTTAACATAGTCGCCAAAGGGAAAACTAACTGTGTACTGAGCCCTAAGACTAGTATATGGGCCATTCTCGCCAAAAGTGTACATTTGGTACACAAACATGAAATGTTCTACATAAAAAACAGCTTTCATTCAATCAATCAAAAGTTTAGCTTTAAAACATTACTTTTTGTTTTGATGAAAACTAATCTAGCATACTTATCTTGACCAGGATCTTTTCATTAGACATCTTAACCAGCATGATTAATTGTTGTCTTCTACAGACTATGATCCTGGTGACAGCAGACTGCCCATGCTGAAGACATGCAACAGGCCACGGAGAGTTGGCCTGTCCAGGAGGGCTCATGTCTCTCCACTGCATCCCTACTTCAGGGGCAACTCAAAGACGTACTTCTCTTGAAAGTTGAAACTCTCTTTCACAGACGGCAGTTTTACATTAACAATCGTGCCACTTGTTGTTCTTATTATAATTTCATATTTAGTGTTTTGTCAGTTTAAATGGATTTTGATGTGTTGCTGAGAACATGATGTTCATAGTTAATTTAATTTGTTACTCTATAGAATGAGGACATTTATCCTTGCAGGAATGTCTTCGGTAGTTTCGTAAATGTTTTAGCAACACATCGTCGTAAGCCAGGGGTGTTAGTTGACTGCACTATTCCTCGCAGATATCCTATGCAATGTACAGAGGTTCACTGAATCACTTGTACTTTGTCCTAGTAGTTGACTCCAGCAGTTGTGACTGGTGGAACCTGTAAATACCACGCCCCATATCAAAGGGTAACTCCAGGAAATCCCATTATAATTAAAGTCTGATAATTCATTCAAGCCAACAGCAGTACATTTTCTGATAATTACCTCTATTTCCCAAACATTACATGTAACATCAGCCACAATTGGTTAAAACCCAAATCACTGATTCTAGAATGGCAACAAGATGATTGGCTAATGGGCTCACTTTAACTTCAGCATTTTGGCAGTGCGATCTGCCAAGGAGTACTGAAACTGATGTAAACAACAGCGCCCCCTGGCATGCGTGGATGTAACAACATTTGATACTGATAGAGATTTTCAGTCATACCAAAATGTCTACTGCTTTATACACCTGTAGTTTGTTTATTGAAGTTGTTATTATAAGTACACTATTCTGACAATATATACCAAAACAGGTACATCCACTAACAGCAGTTTGAGTACAAGTGTACTTGCCATTTCATTATACCTGCTACAGTACTAAGGATATACATCTCTTAGGATTTAACAGCTGAAATTCGAAAAATAATCAAGCGATAATGTACAAGTTCACAGTGAATAGTGTACCGGTGTCAGATTATATTTTGACCCGGGTGATATTTGATATTGAGCAAAATATAGACCTGCCCTATTATATTTTGACCCCCTCCCTTTAAAATATACTAATCATTATATTTGTTCCTTATACATGTGTGTGTAATATCTTATTACTAGTTCACAGCAGGTTTGTGTTTATATATCGAAGTGTCTATGGCACATTTCTTCCTATGCTAGAAAGTCACATAAACAGAATTGGTATACAATTCTCCACTTAAGGGGTATACAATTATACATTTCATGTTTTATAATATTTCTTAATATTCAGTGGCTTCATCCTTACAATGTCAGTGGAATATACACACTTGCGGAACTAACTTGTGATGTCAGCAATATTCACCATTAAGATTGGGAGAGGGTCAAAATATCATAGCATGAAAAATGTACCCTGTCTACAACTTTTGTTACTAAGTTACTAAGCTGCAAAGCTACATTCAATTATAGGAATTAGGATGCTAGGTCAAAATATCATAGCATGAAAAAATGCACCCTGTCTACAACTTTTGTTACTAAGCTGCTAAGCTACATTCAATTATAGGAATTAGGATGCTAGGTCAAAATATCATAGCATGACAAAATGCACCCTGTCTACAACTTTTGTTACTAAGCTGCAAAGCTACATTCAATTATAGGAATTAGGATGCTAGGTCAAAATATCATAGCATGAAAAAATGCACCCTGTCTACAACTTTTGTTACTAAGCTGCTAAGCTACATTCAATTATAGGAATTAGGATGCTAGGTCAAAATATCATAGCATGACAAAATGCACCCTGTCTACAACTTTTGTTACTAAGCTGCAAAGCTACATTCAATTATAGGAATTAGGATGCTAGGTCAAAATATCATAGCATGAAAAAATGCACCCTGTCTACAACTTTCGTTACTAAGTTACTAAGCTGCTAAGCTACATTCAATTATAGGAATTGGGATGCTAGGTCAAAATATCATAGTAAAAAAATGGGCGTGGGTCCAAATATCAGCGAAATATGGTCCCTCTTGTCATTTGTACTCCTTTAAAAATAGTATTCAGAATAATTTCATATACAGTGTACAGCTGTATATATGTGTTTGTGTGTAATGAATTATATAAACTTTTTTAAAACAAATACACATTTGGGCAATAACTATTCTCATGTGGTGGGGGTCCATATTTCATTATGATATAATGTGGGTTCCAATACATAACACTTTTTAAAAGGAGATACAAATGTTGGGCACTCATTAAAATCATGTTTTGCTATGAAATCAAAATATGTTATAGCTTTTAAAAGAGGTGCACATTTGGGTACTCACAAATCACATAGGTGGAGGTCCATATTTCACTATGATATTTGGACCCGACTGTAAATCCAAATAAATACAACTTTTAAAAGGATATACAAATGTTCAGCACTTTTTATTCTCATAAGTAAGTAGGGGGGTCCATATTTCGCTATGATATTTGGATCCGTGGGTCTAAATCCAAATATGTTATACTTTTTAAAATGAGGTACATCTTTGGGCACTCACAAATCTCGCCTAACAATTGAACCCACCTTTAAAAATGTGATATATTTGGACTTGGACCCATGGGTCAAAATATCATAAAGAAATATGGACCCCAATATGAGATTAGTGAGAGCCCAGCATTTGTACCCCCTTTTAAAAAGTTTATGAGATTAGTGACTACCCAAATGTGTACATATTTGGACTCACGAGTCCAAATATCATAATGATATATGGACCTCCATCTGTGAGATTAGTGAGAGCCCAACAAATGTACCTTTTTTTTAAAGTTTGATATATTTGGACCCACGGGAAATGTGGACCACCCCCTATGAGATAGTGTGTGTCCAAATGTATACATATTTGGACCCACGGATCCAAATATCATTGTGAAACATGGACCCCCCACCTGATATATTAGTGAATGCCCAAATAAGAAATCCTTATATGAAGGGTCCAAGTATCATAATAAGATTGTCCTGCGGGTCCAAATATTTGGACCCAGGATTTATGTTAGAATTTATTATTTTTTTAATCAAAAACTATAGCCCCAAAAACAGCCTACAAAGAAATCCTTGGAATATAGGTTACAATGATAATATTTGGCTATGAAATCCCTGACTTTGTAAATGGTACTTGAGATTTTGGAGGGTGGGTACTTTTATCATAGAGCGGGTCCATATATCATGTTGATATTTGGACCTGCGGGCACAAATATCACCGAGTCCATATTTCATATGACACCGGTAATAACTACTGAAGAAGGAAAGAAAGGAAGTTTGGACCACAAATCACTATAACTGTACTAAAATGTCCTGTTATCTGCTAGATGGACCACAAATCACTATAACTGTACTAAAATGCCCTGTTATCTGCTAGATGGACCACAAATCACTATAACTGTACTAAAATGCCCTGTTATCTGCTAGATGGACCACAAATCACTATTTTCATTTTGTACCTGCAACCTGCTTTTAGGAAACCACCTGTCATGAAAAAAACAAGACAGCTTCTACTGTATCCCATGGTCACTGCTGCCAGTGGCTAACTCAAATGTCATGTCTGAGAGATGAGGCAATACATTTATTTAATATTTATTATAAGCGTAATTAAGAAAAATTGCTAGTATTATAGATGTCACGAATTATTGTTATGTATAGTGCATACATCCTGCTTCTCTTTTACTGTTGTTGTGTACGTTGTTATTATTTAGGGTTTACCCCAAACATCAAAATATGTTTTGTTTAGCTGTGCTAATCCCACACTTGAGAGAACCAGTTCTGCGAAATGCCTTTTAATAATTACCACCCTGATTTATTCTGGTCCAAGGAACAACCTTTAATCTTTTGTCACAGTTGCAATTAGTTACATTAGTGTAGACCTTCCTCCTTGCTGACTTTGGTGTCTGTGTGGTTGGCAAGAATAGGTTGATGATAAATTAATGCACCCTATTTAAAGCACACGATTATGACTTCTTATTCCTTCATAGGCCCCACCATCGCCCCTTCAGCACGTGCTCCTAGAATCAATTTTTCTGTTTTCTATGATTAGGTGTGGTGACAGAAGTTCGCAAATTCCTAAAAAAAGTTTTGTATGGGTGGTGGTTTCGTCGACAGTATATATCGGGGAGAAAATAAATCTACCGTGGCGCCACCTATTGAGTGAAAAAGATATTAATGCACATCGATGCTATTATGAATATCAGAACCGGGCAGCGTGGTGGGAAGTCTCTTTCGCGCATCAGTTGTATCTTACAGCTACTGGCTATGGTTTTGGAAGCCATTTTGGATCGCTCAAAATCTAAATCCCACATCGCGTAACCCAAGGATGGGTCGTGCTTTGAACCGGTATGAAACTATACATTATTCTGGACTTGGCAAATTTATGGAATCACCCCCAGCTCCCACCCACCCCATCCAGTACATATTTATTTAGCACAGTGGCATCTAGTGGTTAGAACGTCCCATTCCGAACCAAACGATTCATGGTTCAATTCATTTTTAATGCTGTTTCTAGCCTTCGTGGGCAAGTTCTTTCACTCCACATTTCTCCAATTCACTCAAATTAATAAATGAGTACCTGGCTGTAGTGATGTGTATTTGTGTGTCGGTAGTCTTCGCGCATTGATTATAGCGTATTTGAATGCTTTCAAGATAAGTCTAGATGGTGTTCGATTGAACAGGTCTACCAGGGAGTAAAGAGTATTTAAACGCTCATTGATCAGTAAAAATGACAGGATACTGTGCTATATAAGAACTTGCTTTTTTAAGAAATGACACGAATTTTACTAAGATTGTGAATAATTCAGCTAAGTAATTAAAAAGACAAAACAACTCACTTTACGACATGCTTGATCAAATTAACCAAGCAGGCATTTTGTGGCAGTGTTATAATGATACATTCTCGATGGTCATATAATAATAACTATATACAGTATGTATTCCCTTATACGACCTGTCATGTTTCTCCGTCCGTACTGAACTAAATACACTTGAAGACAACGTCAAATTGTCACCAACGTGATGTGTGACCCATGACGCAGGTGACGTCTGAGACAGTCTATTGTTGTAATCACATGTACACGGTCTGGATCAGAAACGTGTATAATGAGTCGCACATCACGTTGGTGACAATCAGTCAAGTGTGACACCTGACGCGGGTTTCGGACCCAGAACGTGTGCCGCTGGCACTTGATCAAGACCGTGCAGTCTTGGGGCCTGGATTGGCATTTGATTACGACAATGCAGTCTTGGAGTGGATGCAGACGAGTGGTCTCACGCCTTTGCGCAGTGAACATATAAATTACCTTTCAAATGTTATAACTTTCTTTACAAAGTTTTGTTTTTAACAACACTGCAATGGACACAGAGATGACAACCGCGCGAAGTCGTTAATCAGTTTTCCAAATGATATGCCTTTTTTTAACCGCGGAAAATATCCAACACTTCACCCATTCCACACCGCAAATAAATCTGAGTGGCATAAGAAGATAAGACGAGGCAGACCAACGTTAAGATGGAAAGACAGTATAAATCGAGACCTTGAAAAAGTAGCTACGAATGTCTGAGTTTTGACGCCGATCACAGAAGACCGAGAAAGATGTCGAGAAATAGTGAATAATAATAATATCGAATTTATATAGCGCCCGAATCCACTTGAGATCAAACTCTCTCAGGCGCTTTACATAAAGCTACATCAATTAAATAAAACTGTAAAATATAGATTATTTTAAAATTTAATATTATAAAAGAGCTGATTTAAACATAACAAATAAATAAATACATAGAAATTACACTTATAATACACACATGGATAAAACATTCAGTCGTACGCCAGTTTAAAGAGATGTGTTTTTAAGTGTCTCTTGAAAGAGCTGAGAGTGTTCAGTTGTTTAATTTTCTCAGGCAAGTCGTTCCACAGTATGACCGCGTGTCGGCTGAAACAACGTTCACCATAAGTTACAGTCCGTAGCACAGGTATGACGAGAAGTGACATCTCCGTTGATCTTAAGATACGAGATATGATGTTTCTGCACAAAGTCACTCGTGTATGCCGGTGCCTAGGGTAAGAAGATTCGTTAGCGAAGTGTTTGACTCAACGGAAGACTATATGTAGGAACTAGCTACAGATTGTCTGCCGTCCGTCGACTGATGGTCACGCTCATCACTGAACGACACTCGAAGACAGCGTCAGACTGTCACACACACGACGTGTGACATCTGACACGGGTTTTGTGTTTGTTTTAATTGGCACTTGATAGAAACAATGTTGTTTGAGGACGGGCCCGGACAAGTGACTCCATACCTTTGTCCAACGAACAAATCAATTGTTTATCAATATATTAACTCCTTTACACAATTATTCCTTTACACTTTGATTTCTTGTTACAATAAAAAAGGTCACATGACGATAATTAGTATGATACAAAACAACAAAATTATCCTAATTAATGTTTTCGCGGTGTCGTTGCACATTTTTGCCGATGTCACTTCGTTGACGTCCAACATAACCTCGGAAGATCGAGGTATTCTTACTTTTTTTCAAAGCGTCGCGATTTCAAATCAAAATCAAGCGAACTTAGTTCCCCAAGCGGAAATCTTGCCTCAACTCAGGGATGGGGGTGCCCACGCACCAAACGCACCCCAGCCTGGCATGGGCCGGACATGTTGAAGCGTACTTTCTTTGAGGGTTGGTCAGCTATTGTCTCTAGCTTGGAATCTACGCAGGACATGTAGCGGTGTTTGTTTGTGACCCAGCATGCTGCAGTCCTCTAGATCTTCTCGAGGGCAGTTACATCTTTGGAGGGCGAGGTTCCAAAATGAGTTGGTATACATGCATGCACACATACATACATACATATATACATACATACACACATACATACATGCATGCATACACGCACGCACGAACACACACTTATAAATACATACATATATACATACATACATAAATACACACACACAATAATATTCTACATAAAAACAAAAGCTAAGAATATAACGTTCCCAGCTACGAAGTTGTAATCTAGTTTCATGTTCGCGATATTTAATTATCGCGTTTTATTATTAAGAAATACGTTTGCGTGGCTCCTGTGGATTATAATTGATAAGTTAAACTGCATAGGAACGAAAACTCAGTGTCTTTATCAAGAGGTGTGAAACGGTGTGAAGGGCGTCACGCTTGTCCAAGACTGGTGTGACAATTTGACAGTTTGTAACAACACTGCAATGGACACAGAGATGACAACCGCGCGAAATCGTTAATCAGTTTTCCAAATTATATGCCTTTTTGTATGCAAGTTGCGAAAAATGTGTATGATACAATAACACTACGTATTTAAAGAAATAAGTGATGTGTTTTTTCATATGGTTTTTCGTCATCCAAGTTGTAACGTCAGAGCCAACACTACCCTCCCCTCGAACCGCGGAAAATATCCAACACTTCACCCTGTCCACACCGCAAATAAATCAGAGTGGCATAAATCGAGACCTTGAAAAAGTAGCTACGAATGTCTGAGTTTTGACGCCAATCACAGAAGACCGAGAAATATGTCGAGAAATAGTGAATAATAATAATATCGAATTTATATAGCGCCCGAATCCACTTGAGATCAAACTCTCTCAGGCGCTTTACATAAAGCTAAATAAATTAAATAAAACTGTAAAATATAGATTATTTTA
This sequence comes from Paraescarpia echinospica, assembly GCA_020002185.1. Taxonomy (NCBI): domain Eukaryota; kingdom Metazoa; phylum Annelida; class Polychaeta; order Sabellida; family Siboglinidae; genus Paraescarpia; species Paraescarpia echinospica. Next base: position 42,111,388 of record CM034532.1, on the reverse strand, counting down.
AAATTAAATATTGTAAAAGAGCTGATTTAAACATAACAAATAAATAAATACATAGAAATTACACTTATAATACACACATGAATAAAACATTCAGTCGTACGCCAGTTTAAAGAGATGTGTTTTTAATTGTCTCTTGAAAGAGCTGAGAGTGTTCAGTTGTTTAATGTTCTCAGGCAAGTCGTTCCACAGTATGGCCGCGTGTCGGCTGAAACAACGTTCACCATAAGTTACAGTCCGTAGCACAGGTATGACGAGAAGTGACATCTCCGTTGATCTTAAGGTACGAGTTGGATGATGTTTCTGCACAAAGTCACTCGTGTATGCCGATGCCAAGGGAAGAAGATTCGTTAGCGACGTGTTTGACTCAACGGAAGACTGTAGGAACTAGCTACAGATTGTCTGCCGTCCGTCGACTGATGGTCACGCTCATCACTGAACGACACTCGAAGACAGCGTCAGACTGTCACACACACGACGTGTGACATCTGAAACGGGTCTCAGACGCACTGTATGCTGGCAGCGCGTGTCGTCTGCTAGTAGTGTTTGTTTTAATTGGCACTTGATAGAAACAATGTTGTTTGAGGGCGGTCGCGGACAAGTTACTCCATACATTTGTCCAACGAACAAATAAATTATTTATCAATATATTAATTCCTTTACACAAGTATTCCTTTACACTATGATTTCTTGTTATAATGAAAAAGGTCACATGACGATAATAAATATGATACAAAAGAACAATTATCCTAATTAATGTTTTTTTGCGGTGTCGTTATACATTTTTGCCGACGTATCTTCGTTGACGTCCAACGTAACCTTGGAAGATCCAGGTGTTTATACTTTTTCCTCAAAGCGTCGCGATATCAAATCAAAATCAAGCGAACTAAGTTCCCCAAGCGGAACTCTTGCCTCAACTCATGGGTGGGGGTGCCCACGCACCAAACGCACCCAAGCCTACGGGCCGGACTTGTTGAAGCGTACTTTCTTTGAGGGTTGGTCAGCTAGTGTCTCTAGCTTGGAATCTACGCAGGACATGTGGCGGTGTTTGTTAGTGACCCAGCATGCTGATGTCTAGATCTCGAGGGCAGTTACATCTTTGGAAGGTGGGGTTCCAAAATTAGTTGGTATACATGCATACATACATACACACATACATACATGTACGCACGCACGCACGCACGCACGAACACACACATATTGTGTTGTAATCTAGTTTCGTGTTTGCGATATTTAATTATCGCGTTTTATTATTAAGAAATACGTTTGCGTAGCTGCTGTGGATTATAATTGATAAGATAAACTGCATAGGAACGAAAATTCATTGTCTTTAGCGAGAGGTGTGAAATGGTGTGAAGGGTGTCATGCGTGGGTGATGCCGGCTGGTGTGACAATTTGACACTGTCCACGGTTGAATTAAATCTCTGTCATCCCTTAGGTGTGAACATGTTCTGTTATGCCATTGTCTCGATCCTTAGATTTCTGACTGACAGTACGCGTGTCAGATGTCAACATGCCGGTTGACTTGGACATCGCTACATCGGCGGTAGGTATAAAATACTGCAGGTTCTCGATGTCGTCACATCGTGACTGGTCACGCAGAGGAACGTTCTTCTTTGGAACTGCCTTGCACGGAGTTCGTTGCGTAGTTGGTGGTCACCACGAGGATCTACGTAGGCGTCAGTGGGAAGGATGGAGAGTACTGTTCAATCAACCACGAGGTTCAGGAAGGACTTGTCCGTTAGCGTACAGTCGACCAGCGAGGCGACTAACACTGATTCGACGACGACATCGCTGGCAGCGTTCTCGCGGTGGTACGACGAACATTTCTTCGAGGGTGTTGAGTACAACCCGGACGTCGTGCAGTCGTTGTCACTCACCGATATCTCGCCGGAAGACTTCCTCTCGGCCGACGACATTCAGTTGGACGACAGCGGTTTCTGGTCGTCTTCGTGTTACGTTAGTTCGACATCCAGTAATGTTAGCACAAGTGTGACTGAAAGTGGTAGTGACGTATCGGTGTATTTCTCTAATACTTCTGACGACAACCACAGTGATGGCATCGCCTTCGACGACTGGGTTGGCACCGTTGTCCAAGACTGTTTCGATCCATCGGCTTACCAGCAACAACAGGTGACGCATGTCATCTCGACACCGTCCATACTGCCGGATATCATTTCCACATCGCCACCAAATGTCGCTCGAAAGTCACCACCAAACGTCGCCACGTTCCCTCCGTACATCTGCTACCCTGTGTCGCGGAAAAGAAAGAGGGACGGTCCCTCCGTTGACGCTGCTATAGCAGGAAATTACATTACAGACTACCCCGTCATAGAACACACACGAGACGCAGCACCAGACACTGGTCATTTTGTGGCAGACGACCAGACGTTGACACCAGACGACAGCAAGTGGTCAACCAATGACAAGACGTTGACACCAGACGACAGCAAGTGGTCAACCAATAACAAGACGACGACCTTCTCGGACAAGAAGCCCTTGATGTCGTACATGACGATGATTGCGCTGGCCATTCTGAGTGCGCCGCAGAAACGGTCCCTCCTCTACGACATATACGAATTCGTTATCCGCAACTTTCCCTACTACGAGCGCTGTAAGTCGGCGTGGCGGAACAGCGTACGACACAACCTGTCGGTAAATGAGTGCTTCGTCAAGAGCAGCCGAGCCCCGTCCGGCCGAGGCTTCTATTGGGCCATCCACCCGGCGTGTCTGGACGACTTCAAGCGCGGAGACTTCAACCGGCGCCAGGCGCGCGGTCGCGCTCAGACCAACTTCCGGCTGCTCGAGGTCTACCGACAGCGTGCGCAGGCCGCTTGTTCGACACACGCCGCCGCACAACAAGATTACTACGTGGGCATACGGTCTACACCGACGAGACAGATCGGTGTCTGTGAGAGTCAACCGACACCGCAGTACCACGACGAAACAGGACATCACGGGTACTACAGGAACTACTGGTGTTAGTTCGCGCCGGTACACACATCAGCGAACAATGTCAGAAAACTGATGTAGAAAGTTGACTGTTAGACAATTGGTGCTTAGTTTTTACACCTGAATATGGCAGGGACATTTTGATTGTTACATTTGTATTTAATGAAGATACTCTCTCTATAATAATGTAATAATTTATTTCACAATAAGGTTGCAATAAAATGCGTTGTAAATGTTTAAATATCGTTGTCGTTTACTTTGACATTATACATTACAACGCAGTGTGATTAGTGCATCAGATTCCTGCAAGTTCACAAAATCCAACTTGCCACATTCACCAACCCTCATCAGGGTCCCCTAAGTTAAACTTTAATCGTAATTTATAACTGTAAACGAATATATACATTGTTTTCTTTTTACATTTCATAAATGACACTTTCCCATCGTCAGAACAGTCATAGACCCTCTATGTATGCATACACGGACTACTACAAGAACACTCCACATTGATATTCTAGTACTTCAGAAATGTCTTCAGTATAACCATTTTTGTCATTGACGTGATAACATTTGTATACCGCCAAACGGCGTAGACATAATAAAATATGTATGTCCTAGGATGGATCCTCAGAGAAAGTGAAGAAACTGAAAATGTAATAATATCCGGTATATAATAGGTGATTACTCAATCTGATGTTGAGGAACAACCGGAAACAGATTAGAATCAATGCTGACATTGTACAGGAAGCTTTCAGAATTCTTAGAGAAAGACAATAGAACAACCCAACGCAAAAAAAGTAATCAAACTAACTACCAGATAACACAGGATCTGAAGAATCAGTCACTCAGCCCAAAACAAGGAGCCAACGCAGCAACACACGCAAGCCTTCCAAATAGTCCGGCAGCCAAAGGGAATTTTTTTAACTAACCCCTTTTTGCCTGATATATTTTTTCCTTTGTTGATTATTTATCCATAGCATATATATATAATGATATTCAGGTGGGTGTGGAATTCTCATCCTTGGGGATTTTGAAAAAAATGACAACATTCAAAATTGCCGCCAAAATAAACTTATTATGATATCTTCGCAACCATACAATATACATATATGACTGACATGTTCTTTTATATGTTTCCAGACATGGGAAATTCGATTCTAGCATCATTGAAAACGTTTAAAGAAAACAAGTCGGCGGCCATATATATGCTACAAAATGGCTGCCGACTATGCAAATTGTCATGTATTTTCAAGCACAAAACGTGGACACATGATTAAAATATCTTTTTACATATCTTCAGATATAAGACACTTGATACCAGCATTATTTGGTTTGAAAAATGTAAAGTAAGCAAAAAAAGGTGTTGCAGAAGATGCAACAAACACTATTTTTCAAGTTCGCGGCAATCAGCAAACATGCCTCGCCAAATTCTGTTGTAATGCGGTATTGTATTATTGACTTAAGTGAAGATTGTTCTTTATGCTAATATAACAAATTTTTTATATGGTATTACCCATTATTAATTGTTACTACAAGAATTCTGCGTATTGTTTTGCCGAGTTGCGGGTCTGTAGGACGTGGTGAAACGTCATTTTACCCAGCATACGTTTTTTGCACCACGTGTCCAGTGGGAGAATCTGACCTAACTAGATATATCTGGAACTGGGTCATATGCACCTACTAATCACCTAATGAGTTAATGCGGTTGTGTCCATACACTAATTGCTGAGACTGCATCATAGAAATACTAGACGCTGCATTTGGAGGTATAGTGAAATTACTGAGCGGTAAGAAATACTCTAAGCATGTCAGATCCCTCAGGAGGTTGGTACAGGAATTAATTCGACCCCTCTTTGCCAATCAACATCTGGAAAGCATGAGTGATCTTCGGCAAGCATTAGATTATATTGCACCTTTGAGCAGAATAACAAAGCTCTGGATGGATTGTCACATCAAGCCAGTCTTCGTGTTGGCCACAATAATCAAGGAAGAAGATCATGACAGGAAAGCCCCACGTGGGATTACGCGATAAATGGGAAGTTTGTACAAATCCACTCGACCCATTGCAACATCAAAATGAGCTGATGAGCACTTTCAATGTGCAACTTGTGAAACAATCTTCGGTCAATATCGGCAAAGCAGAAGTGCTGGGGAAAACACAGATTATTTTTTATCACAGTTGGCCTGGTGGAGTTCATGGTCCAATACTTAAATTTTGATAACCATGTTTTTATCTAGGAAACACATTAAAGTCGGAGATGCCAAAATGTTTGACACGAATACAATCTACGCACGCGATACTGAGTTCTTAACACAACCAAGATACTGGGCCATGATCTATCACCTATTCCTACGTCTATTGCCGATGACACTAGAAATATGAGGGATGCAAAAAGAAATCTGAGGGCAGTACCAAAGAGTCAACACGACGTGGCAAGCAGAGACCAGAGCAAACAGAGTCTACACATTACGTTGCACAGCTCACTTGTCACCACAGAAAGTCGCCCTAACCGTCACTACGAACAAAGCACAACTGATTTATATCATCTTGGAAGATCTGGTTGCATATTCTGCAACGATTTATCTAGTTTTCTTTATATTTTTTAAAACAAATAATGTTGGCATCAAAAGTCTTATGTCTGAAGAATTGCTAAAAGACATTTTAAACATATGTGCATCTTGTGTGCTTGAAAAATGTGACAATTTGCATCGTCGGCAGCCATTTTGTAGCATATATATGCTCGCCATCTTGTTTACTTTATACTTGTTATATCAGTGATTGTGGAATCGAATTCGTCATATCCGGAAACATATAAAACAATACTTCAATCATGTATGTATCTTGTATGATTGCGAAGATATCATAAGTTTATTTTGGCGGCCATTTTTGATTTTGTCACTTTTTTCAAAATGCCCAAGGGTAAGAACTTCACACCCGCCTGGATATCATTATACATATGCTTGGGATGAATAACCAACAAAGAAAAAACTATATCAGGCAAAGAGGGGTTAACCCTCTGCTGCAGGACTAAAAGAGAAAGAGATGCAAGGAGAGGTCGAACCTAATTCCCCTTCTCACCACGTACCATTGTACATAGTCTACACCAAACTACTAACACATCTGACACCACTAAAGTTTGCAAACCTACCACTGTAACACCTACTAACATTGTTTCTACAAACCACCCCACCGATCCACCTGACAGTTCAACTACCCGAAACCCATGGAGAGATACCCCACTCTCTAGGGTTTGGGGTAGTTGGACTATGAGATGGCTAGTGGGCTGAGTTGTAGAAGTGGTGTCAGATTTGTTAGTATGAGAGAGGATGCGGCAATAGATGGAAGGAAGCACTACGGTGAGAATAACACTGCATTGGGCTCTGATAAATGTCAGAAGTTTATGTAACAAGAAAGACGAGATGGTTAGTTTTGTGTATAAAAACACACCTTACATGATTTTCGTGTCAGAATTATGGGCAAATGAAAACACGTGGTGTGCGAATCGACACCACATTGTTTCCCCCCTGCAGTCGGAGAGGTTTATGTCACACTGGCAAATGACCTCTCCTTTTGCGTAAATTAACGCCCTGTCACCTCTTCTAGATGCCATTTGCCAGTGTGACATAAACCTCTCCGACTGCAGGGGGGAAACAATGTGGTGTCGACTGGCACGAGGTAGCATCGTACCTGGTGTAAGTTACAATGGGGTGTAGGCTGGCACGAGGTAGCATTGTACCTGGTGAATGTTACAATGTAGTGTAGGCTGGCATGAGGTAGCATTGTACCTGGTGTATGTTACAATGGGGTGTAGGCTGGCATGAGGTAGCATTGTACCTGGTGAATGTTACAATGTAGTGTAGGCTGGCATGAGGTAGCATTGTACCTGGTGTATGTTACAATGTAGTGTAGGCTGGCATGAGGTAGCATCGTACCTGGTGAATGTTACAATGGGGTGTAGGCTGGCATGAGGTAGCATTGTACCTGGTGTATGTTACAATGGGGTGTAAGGCTGGCATGAGGTAGCATTGTACCTGGTGTATGTTACAATGGGGTGTAGGCTGGCATGAGGTAGGATTGTACCTGGTTTATGTTACAATGGGGTGTAGGCTGGCATGAGGTAGCATTGTACCTGGTGTATGTTACAATGGGGTGTAGGCTGGCATGAGGTAGCATTGTACCTGGTGAATGTTACAATGTAGGTAGGCATTGTACCTGGTGTATGTTACAATGGGGTGTAGGCTGGCATGAGGTAGCATTGTACCTGGTGTATGTTACAATGGGGTGTAGGCTGGCATGAGGTAGCATTGTACCTGGTGTATGTTACAATGGGGTGTAGGCTGGCATGAGGTAGCATTGTACATGGTTTATGTTACAATGGGGTGTAGGCTGGCATGAGGTAGCATTGTACCTGGTGTATGTTACAATGGGGTGTAGGCTGGCATGAGGTAGCATTGTACCTGGTGTATGTTACAATGGGGTGTAGGCTGGCATGAGGTAGCATTGTACCTGGTGTATGTTACAATGGGGTGTAGGCTGGCATGAGGTAGCATTGTACCTGGTGTATGTTACAATGGGGTGTAGGCTGGCATGAGGTAGGATTGTACCTGGTTTATGTTACAATTCAATTTAATACGCAGGAAGAAGTAGAAGCACAAATTCGTTTCAACATAAGGAAATCATGCAGCAGAATGTCAACCAAAAAGATAATCTTAGTTGGTGATTTCTGCCACAGTACTATAAACTTGAAATGGAGAACATACAGAGCACCTTTAATGTATATTGGTTTTTAGTTTCGTTTAATTAATTATTAGGATTCGCCTTGAGCGTTTTTATTCACATGCATAGACACACTCAAAAGCAATGGATGCACGTTTTTATTAAATCATATATAGTGTATATATGTGTGTATGTGTAATATGTATATCATTTGTACTCCTAGTACATTGTAATCATTAGTTATTCCATATATAGTGTATATACAGGTGTGTGTGTAACGAATTATATATTAAACTTTTTAAAAGCGGATAAACATTTTGGCACTCCCTGTTCTCATTGGTAGGGGGTCCAAATTTTATTCATATAATGTGGGTCCAAATACATACAAAAAATTTAAAAGGAGATGCAAATGTTGGGCACTCATTAATCTCATAGGTAGGTAGGGGGCCATGTTTTGCTATGAAATCAAAATATGTTATAGTTTTTAAAAGGGGGTACACATTTGGGCACTCACAAATCTCATATGTGGGGGTCCATATTTCGCTATGATATTTGGACCCGACTGTCTAAATCCAAATAAATACAACTTTTAAAAGGATATACAAATGTTTGGCACTCTTTAATCTCATAAGTAAGTAGGGGGTCCATATTTCGCCATGATATTTGGATCCATGGGTCTAAATTCAAATATGTTATACTTTTTAAAATGAGGTACATATTTGGGCACTCACTAATTTCACCTAACAATTTTACCCACGTTTGAAAATGTTACATATTTGGATTTGGACCCATGGGTCCAAATATCATAGTGAAATATGGACCCCCACCTATGAGGTTAGTGAGAACTCTGCATTTGTACCCCCTTTTAAAAAGTTTATGAGATTAGTGCCCAAGCCTGTGCCTGTCCATATTTGGATTTGGACCCATGTGTCCAAATATCATAATGATATATGGACCTCCATCTATGAGATTAGTGAGAGCCCAACAAATGTACCCTTTTTTTAAAAGTTTAATATATTTGGACCCACGGGTCCAAAATCATAGCGAAATGTGGACCCCCACCTGTTAGATTAGTGAATACCCAAATAAGAAATCCTTATATGAAGCGTCCAAGTATCATAATAAGACTATCATGCAGGTCCAAATTGGATATGATATTTGGATCCAGGATTTACGTTAGACATTTTTGTTTATCAAAAACTATAGCCCCAAAAGCAGCCTACAAAGAAATCCTTGGAATAAATGTTACAATGATAATATTTGGCTATGAAAGCCCCGACTTTGTACATGTTACTTTTTGGAGGGAGGGTACTTTTATTATAGAGTGGGTCCATATATCATGTTGATATTTGAACCCGCGGGTCAAAATTTCACATGATATTTGGACCTGCGGGTCCAAATATCACCGAGTTCATATTTCATATGACACCGGAAATAACTACTGAAGAAGGAAAGAAAGGAAGTTTGGACCACAAATCACTTAACTGTACTAAAATACCCTGTTATCTGCCAGATGGACCACAAATCACTATAACTGTACTAGAATGCCCTGTTATCTGCCAGAATGACCACAAATCACTATAACTATATTAAAATGCCCTGTTATCTGCCAGATGGACAAACAAATCACTATAACTATACTAAAATGCCCTGTTGTCTGCCAGCTGGACCACAAATCATTATAACTGTACTAAAATGCCCTGTTATCTGCCAGAATGACCACAAATCACTATAACTATATTAAAATGCCCTGTTATCTACCAGATGGACCACAAATCACTATAACTGTACTAAAATGCCCTGTTATGTCCCTGATGGACCACAAATCACTATTTTCATTTTGTACCTGCAACCTGCTTTGGGAAACCACCTGTCATGAAAAAAAACTCTGCTATGTATATGCCGTGGTCATCCAAGACAGCTTCTACTGTATCTCATGGTCACTGCTGCCAGTGGCTAACTCAAATGTCATGTCTGAGAGATGAGGCAATACAGTTATTTAATATTTATTCATTTAATATTTATTCTAAGTGTAATTAAGCAAAATTGCTAGTATTATAGATGTCACGAATTATTGTTATGTATAGTGTATACATCCTGCTTCTCTTTTACTGTTGTTGTGTACGTTGTTATTATTTAGTGTACATTGTGGTCAGCTACTGCAATACTTGGTGGGAGGTTGTCAGTACCTCATTTCTAACATAAATAAATGTGATGTTCTTAAGACTACAATAAATAATCTACATCAATGTTATTCTGCCTGCCAAACTGTGTTCATTAAGCCTGAAACACAATTATAATGTTTAGCCCTCAAAAAGTAAACAAAACATATTTTGATGTTTACCCCAAACATCAAATATGTTTTGTTTAGCTGTGCTAATCCCACACTCGAGAGAACCAGTTCTGCGAAATGCCTTTTAATAATTACCACCCTGATTGGTTCTAGTTCAAGGAACAACCTTTAATCTTTTGTCACAGTTGCAATTAGTTACATCAGTGTAGACCTTCCTCCTTGCTGACTTTGGTGTCTGTGTGGTTGGCAAGAATAGGTTGATGATATATTAATGCACCCTATTTAAAGTACACGATTATGACTTCTTATTCCTTCATTACCCTTCGTAGGCCCCACCATCGCCCCTTCAGCACGTACTCCTAGAATCAATTTTTCTGTTTTCTATGATTAGGTGTGGTGACACAAGTTCGCATATTCCTAAAAAAGCGTTTTGTGTGGGTGGTGGTTTCGTCGACAGTACGTATCAGGGGGGAAATAAATGTACTGTGGCGCCACCTATTGAGTGAAAAAAGATATTAATGCACATCGATGCTATTATGGATATCAGAACCGGGCAGCGTGGTGGGAAGTCTCTTTCGTGCATCAGTTGTATCTTACAGCTACTGGCTATGGTTTTGGAAGCCATTTTGGATCGCTCAAAATCTAAATCCCACATCGCGTAACCCAAGGATGGGTCGTGCTTTGAACCGGTATGAAACTATACATTATTCTGGACTTGGCAAATTAATGAAATTACCCCCAACTCCCACCCACTTCCATCCAGTACATACTTGTTCAGCACTGTGGCATTTAGTGGTTAGAACGTCGCATTCCGAACCAAGAGATTCCTGGTTCAATTCATTTTACTGCTGATTCTAGCATTCGTGGTCAAGGTCTTTCACTCCACATTGCTCCAATTCACTCAAACTAATAAATGAGTACCTGGCTGTAGTGATGGATATTTGTGTGTGAGTTGAATGCTTTCAAGATACGTCTAGTTGGTGTTCGATTGAACAGATCTACCATGCAGGGAGTAAAGTGTATTTAAACGCACATTGAGCAGTCCAAATGACAGGATACTGTGCTATATAAGAACGTGCCTTTTTTTAAATAAATGAAACGAATTTTACTAAGATTGTGAATAATTCAGCTAAGTAATTAAAAAGACAAAACAACTTTACAACATGCTTGATCAAACCAACCAAGCATGTTAAGATGGAAAGACAGTGTAAATCGAGACCTTGAAAAAGTAGCTACGAATGTCTGAGTTTTGACGCCATGGCCATGGTCATGGTTTTGACGCCATGGTCATGGTTTTGACTGATGGTCACGCTCCGCTCACCACTGAACGACACTCGAAGACAGCGTCAGACTGTCACACACACGACGTGTGACATATGACACGGGTTTTGTGTTTGTTTTAATTGGCACTTGATAGAAACAATGTTGTTTGAGGACGGGCGCGGACAAGTGACTCCATACCTTTGTCCAACGAACAAATCAATTAGTTATCAATATATTAACTCCTTTACACAATTATTCCTTTACACTATGATTTCTTGTTACAATAAAAAAGGTCACATGACGATAATTAGTATGATACAAAACAACAAAATTATCCTAATTAATGTTTTTCGCGGTGTCGTTGCACATTTTTGCCGATGTCTCTTCGTTGACGTCCAACATAACCTCGGAAGATCGAGGTATTCTGACTTTTTTTCAAAGCGTCGCGATTTCAAATCAAAATCAAGCGAACTTAGTTCCCCGAGCGGAAATCTTGCCTCAACTCAAGGGTGGGGGTGCCCACGCACCAAACGCACCCCAGCCTGGCATGGGCCGGACATGTTGAAGCGTACTTTCTTTGAGGGTTGGTCAACTAGTGTCTCTAGCTTGGAATCTACGCAGGACATGTGGCGGTGTTTGTTTGTGACCCAGCATGCTGCAGTCCTCTAGATCTTCTCGAAGGCAGTTACATCTTTGGAGGGCGTGGTTCCAAAATGAGTTGGTATACATGCATGCATACATTCATACATACATACATACATACATATATACATACATACATACATATATACATACATACTTACATACACACATACATACATACATGCATGCATGCACGCACGCACGAACACGCACACATATCAATACATACATATATACATACATACATACATAAATACACACACACAATAATATTCTACATAAAAACAAAAGCTAAGAATATAACATTCCCAGCTACGAAGTTGTAATCTAGTTTCATGTTCGCGATATTTAATTATCGCGTTTTATTATTAAGAAATACGTTTGCGTGGCTGCTGTGGATTATAATTGATAAGTTAAACTGCATAGGAACGAAAACTCATTGTCTTTAGCAAGAGGTGTGAAATGGTGTGAAGGGTGTCACGCTTGTCCAAGACTGGTGTGACAATTTGACACTGCCCACGGTTGAATTAAATCTCTGTCATCCCTTAGGTGTGAACAGGTTTTGTTATACCATTGTCTCGATACTTAGATTTCCGACTGACAGTACGCGTGTCAGATGTCAACATGCCGGTTGACATGGACATCGCTATATCGGCAGTTGGTATAAAATACAGCAGTTTCTCGAAGTCGTCACATCGTGACTGGTCACGCAGAGGAACGTTCTTCTTTGGAACTGCCTTGCACGGAGTTCGTTGCGTAGTTGGTGGTCACCACGAGGATCTACGTTGGCGTCAGTGGGAAAGATGGAGACTACTGTTCAATCAACCACGAGGTTCAGGAAGGACTTGTCCGTTAGCGTACAGTCGACCAGTGAGGCGACTAGCACTGACTCGGCGACGACATCGCTGGCAGCGTTTTCGCGGTGGTACGACGAACATTTCTTCGAGGGTGTTGAGTACAACCCGGACGTCGTGCAGTCGTTGTCACTCGCCGACATCTCGCCGGAAAACTTCCTCTCGGCCGACGACATTCAGTTGGACGACAGCGGTTTCTGGTCGTCTTCGTGTGACGTTAGTCCGACATCCAGTAATGTTAGCACAAGTGTGACTGAAAGTGGTCGTGGTAGTGACGTATCGGTGTATTTCTCTAATACTTCTGACGACAACCACAGTTATGGCATCGCCTTCGACGACTGGGTTGACACCGTTGTCCAAGACTGTTTCGATCCATCGGCTTACCAGCAACAACAGGTGACGCATGTCATCTCGACACCGTCCATACTGCCGGATATCATTTCCACATCGCCACCAAATGTCGCTCGAAAGTCACCACCAAACGTCGCCACGTTCCCTCCGTACATCTGCTACCCCGTGTCGCAGAAAAGAAAGAGAGACGGTCCCTCCGTTGACGCTGCTATAGCAGGAAATTACATTACAGACTACCCCGTCATAGAACACACACGAGACGCAGCACCAGACACTGGTCAATTTGTGGCAGACGACCAGACGTTGACACCAGACGACAGCAAGTGGTCAACCTATGACAAGACGACGACCTTCTCGGACAAGAAGCCATTGGTGTCGTACTTGACGATGATTGCGCTGGCCATTCTGAGTGTGCCGCAGAAACGATCCCTCCTGAACGACATCTACGAGTTCGTTATCCGCAACTTCCCCTACTACGAGCGCTGTAAGTCGGCGTGGCGGAACAGCGTACGACACAACCTGTCGGTAAATGAGTGCTTCGTCAAGAGCGGCCGAGCCCCGTCCGGCCGGGGCTTCTACTGGGCCATCCACCCAGCGTGTCTGGACGACTTCAAGCGCGGAGACTTCAACCGGCGCCAGGCGCGCGGTCGCGCTCAGACCAACTTCCGGCTGCTCGAGGTCTACCGACAGCGTGCGCATGCCGCTTGTTCGACACACGCCGCCGCACAACAAGATTACTACGTGGGCATACGGTCTACACCGACGAGACAGATCGGTGTATGTGAGAGTCAACCGACACCGCAGTACCACGACGAAACAGGACATCACGGATACTACAGGAACCACTGGTGTTAGTTCGCGCCGGTATACACATCAGCGAACAATATCATAACATTTATGTAGAAAGTTGACTGTTAGACAATTGGTGCTTAGTTTTTACACCTGAATAAGGCAGGAACATTTTGATTGTTATATTTGTATTTAATGAAGATACACTCTATATAATAATGTAATAACTTATTTCACTATAATGTTGCATTAAATGCGTTGTAACTGTTTGAATATCGTTGTCGTTTACTTTGACGTTATACATTACAACGCAGTGTGATTAGTGCATCAGATTCCTGCAAGTTCGCAAAATCCAACTTGCCACATTCACCAACTCTCATCAGGGTCCCCTGAGTTAATCTTTAATCGTAATTTATAACTGTATATACATTATTGTCTTTTTACATTTCATAAATATCACTTTCCCATCTTCAGAACAGTCATATACCCTCTATGTATGCATACACGGACTACTACAAGAACACTCCACATTGATATTCTAGTACTTCAGAAATGTCTTCAGTATAACCTTTTTTGTCATTGACGTGATAACATTTGTATACCGCCAAACGGCGTAGACATAATAAAATATGTATGTCCTAGGATGGATCCTCAGAGAAAGAGAAGAAACTGAAAATGTAATAATATCCGGCATATAATAGGTGATTACTCAATCTGATGTTGAGGAACAACCGGAAACAGATTAGAATCAATGCTGACATTGTACAAGGCGATTTCAGAATTCTTAGAGAAAGACAACAAAACAGCCCCACGCAAAATAGTCATCAAACTAACAACCAGATAACACAGGATCTGAGGAATCAGTAACTCAGCCCGAAACAAGGAGCCAACGCAGCAACACACGCAAGCCTTCCAAATAGTCCGGCAGCCAAAGGGCATTTTTTTAACTAACCCCTTTTTGCCTGATAAATTTTTTCCTTTGTTGATTATTTATCCATAACATATATATATATAATGAAATCCAGGTGGGTGTGGAATTCTCATCCTTGGGCAGCCAAAAGGCATTTTTTTAACTTCCCCCTCTTTTCCTGATATAGTTTTTGTTGTTGATTATTCATCCATAGCATATATATAATGATATCCAGGTGGGTGATTGAATGATGATCGAAAAGTTCTTTTATATGTTTCCAGACATGGGGAATTCGATTCTTGCATCATTGATATGAAAAAGTTTAAAGAAAACAAGCCGGCGGCCATACATATGCTACAAAATGGCTGCCGACGATGCAAATTTGTCATATATTTTCAAGCACATAACGTTGATTAAAATATCTTTTTACATATCTTCAGACATAAGATACTTGGTACCAGCAATATTTGTTTTGAAAAATGTAAAGAAAGCAAGAAAAGGTGTTGCAGAAGATGCAACAAACACTATATTTCAAGTTCGCGGCAATCAGTAAACATGCCTCGCCAAATTCCGTTGTAATGCGGTATTGTATTATTGACTTAATGTTAAGTGAAGATTGTTCTTTATGCTAATATAACAAATTTGTTATACGGTATTACCCATTATTATTTTTACTACAAGAAATCTGCATACTGTTTTGCCGAGTTGCGGGTCTGTAGGACGTGGTGAAACGTCATTTTATCCAGCATACGTTGTTTGCACCACGTGTCCAGTGGGAGAATCTGACCTAACTAGATCTATCTGGAACTGGGTCATATGCCCCTTCTAATCACCTAATGAGTTAATGCGGTTGTGTCCATACACTAATTGCTGAAACTGGCATCATAGAAATACTAGACGCTGCATTTGGAGGTATAGTGAAATTACTGAGCGGTAAGAAATACTCTAAGCATGTCAGATCCCTCAGGAGGTTGGTACAGGAATTAATTCGACCCCTCTTTGCCAATCAACATCTGGAAAGCATGAGTGATCTTCAACAAACATTAAATGATATTGCATCTTAGAGCAGCACAACAAAGCTCTGGGTGAATTGTCACATCAACCCAGTCGTCGTGATGGCCACAAGAATCAAGGGAGAAGATCATGACAGGAAAGCCCTACGTGGGAGTACGCGATAAATGGGAGGTTTGTACAGATCCACTCGACCCATTGCAACATCAAAATGAGCTGATGAGCACTTTCAATGGGCAACTTGTGAAACAATCTTCGGTCAATATCGGCAAGGCAGAACTGCTGGGGAAAACACAGAGTATTTTGATCGCAGTTGGCCTGATGGAGGTTACGGTCCAATACTTAAATTTTGATAACCATGTTTTTATCCTGGAAACACATTAAAGTCGGATATGCCAAAATGTTTGACACGAAGACCATTTGTGCGAGAGACATGGGCCTGCAGTCAATACTATACCGTGTTACCACGGAATTGAGCGAGGCATGTTTCCCAATTGCCGCGAACTTGAAATGTAGCGTCTGTCGCATCTTCTGCATTGATTTATCTTGTTGCATTACTACAAGAACACTCATTGATATTCTAGCACTTCAAAATGTTCAGTATAACCTTTTTTGTCATTGACGGATAATATTTGTATACTTCGCCAAAACGTACATAATAAAATATGTATGTCTAGGATATTCCCTAGTGAAATGTAATAATATCCGGCATATAATAGGTGATTACTCAATCTGATGTTGAGGAACAACCGGAAACAGATTAGAATCAATGCTGACATTGTACAAGGCGATTTCAGAATTCTTAGAGAAAGACAACAAAACAGCCCCACGCAAAATAGTCATCAAACTAACAACCAGATAACACAGGATCTGAGGAATCAGTAACTCAGCCCGAAACAAGGAGCCAACGCAGCAACACACGCAAGCCTTCCAAATAGTCCGGCAGCCAAAGGGCATTTTTTTAACTAACCCCTTTTTGCCTGATAAATTTTTTCCTTTGTTGATTATTTATCCATAACATATATATATATAATGAAATCCAGGTGGGTGTGGAATTCTCATCCTTGGGCAGCCAAAAGGCATTTTTTTAACTTCCCCCTCTTTTCCTAATATAGTTTTTGTTGTTGATTATTCATCCATAGCATATATATAATGATATCCAGGTGGGTGATTGAATGATGATCGAAATGTTCTTTTATATGTTTCCAGACATGGGGAATTCGATTCTTGCATCATTGATATGAAAAAGTTTAAAGAAAACAAGCCGGCGGCCATACATATGCTACAAAATGGCTGCCGACGATGCAAATTTGTCATATATTTTCAAGCACATAACGTTGATTAAAATATCTTTTTACATATCTTCAGACATAAGATACTTGGTACCAGCAATATTTGTTTTGAAAAATGTAAAGAAAGCAAGAAAAGGTGTTGCAGAAGATGCAACAAACACTATATTTCAAGTTCGCGGCAATCAGTAAACATGCCTCGCCAAATTCCGTTGTAATGCGGTATTGTATTATTGACTTAATGTTAAGTGAAGATTGTTCTTTATGCTAATATAAAAAATTTGTTATACGGTATTACCCATTATTATTTTTACTACAAGAAATCTGCATACTGTTTTGCCGAGTTGCGGGTCTGTAGGACGTGGTGAAACGTCATTTTATCCAGCATACGTTGTTTGCACCACGTGTCCAGTGGGAGAATCTGACCTAACTAGATCTATCTGGAACTGGGTCATATGCCCCTTCTAATCACCTAATGAGTTAATGCGGTTGTGTCCACACACTAATTGCTGAAACTGGCATCATAGAAATACTAGACGCTGCATTTGGAGGTATAGTGAAATTACTGAGCGGTAAGAAATACTCTAAGCATGTCAGATCCCTCAGGAGGTTGGTACAGGAATTAATTCGACCCCTCTTTGCCAATCAACATCTGGAAAGCATGAGTGATCTTCAACAAACATTAAATGATATTGCATCTTAGAGCAGCACAACAAAGCTCTGGGTGAATTGTCACATCAACCCAGTCGTCGTGATGGCCACAAGAATCAAGGGAGAAGATCATGACAGGAAAGCCCTACGTGGGAGTACGCGATAAATGGGAGGTTTGTACAGATCCACTCGACCCATTGCAACATCAAAATGAGCTGATGAGCACTTTCAATGGGCAACTTGTGAAACAATCTTCGGTCAATATCGGCAAGGCAGAACTGCTGGGGAAAACACAGAGTATTTTGATCGCAGTTGGCCTGATGGAGGTTACGGTCCAATACTTAAATTTTGATAACCATGTTTTTATCCTGGAAACACATTAAAGTCGGATATGCCAAAATGTTTGACACGAAGACCATTTGTGCGAGAGACATGGGCCTGCAGTCAATACTATACCGTGTTACCACGGAATTGAGCGAGGCATGTTTCCCAATTGCCGCGAACTTGAAATGTAGCGTCTGTCGCATCTTCTGCATTGATTTATCTTGTTTTCTTTACATTTTTCGAAACAAATAATGTTGGCATTAAATGTCTTATGTCTGAAGAAATACTACAAGACAGTTTAAACATGTGTGCATCTTATGTGCGCGAGAAATGTGACAATGTGTATCGTCGGCAGCCATTTTGTAGTTTATATATGCTCGCCATCATGTTTACTTTGTACTTGTTATATCAGTGATTGTGGAATCGAATTCGTCATATCCGGAAACATATAAAACAATACTTCAATCATGTATGTATCTTGTATGATTGTGAATATATCATTAGTTTATTTTGGCTGCCATTTTTGATTTTGTCACTTTTTTCAAAATGCCCAAGGGTAAGAACTCCACACCCGCCTGGATATCATTATACATATGCTTGGGATGAATAACCAACAAAGAAAAAACTATATCAGGCAAAGAGGGGTTAACCCTCTGCTGCAGGACTAAAAGAGAAGGAGATGCAAGGAGAGGTCGAACTTAATTCCCCTTCTCACCACGTACCATTGTACATAGTCTACACCAAAATACTAACAAATCCGACACCACTACAGTTTGCAAACCTACCACTGTAACACCTAACATTGTTTCTACAAACCACCCCACCGATCCACCTGACAGTTCAACTACCCCAAACCCATGGAGAGATACCCCACTCTCTAGGGGTTTGGTGTAGTTGGACTATGAGATGGCTAGTGGGCTGAGTTGTAGAAGTGGTGTTAGATTTGTTAGTATGAGAGAGGATGCGGCAATAGATGGAAGGAAGCACTACGGTGAGAATAACACTGCATTGGACTCTAATAAATGTCAGAAGTTTATGTAACAAGAAAGACGAGTTATGTGTATAAAAACACACCTTACATGATTTTCGTGTCAGAATCATGGGCAAATGAAAACACGTGGTGTGCGAATCGACACCACATTGTTTCCCCCTGCAGTCGGAGAGGTTTGTGTCACATTGGCAAATGACCTCTCCTTTTGCGTAAATTACCGCCCTGTCACCTCTTTTAGATGCCATTTGCCAGTGTGACATAAACCTCTCCGACTGCAAGTGGGAAACAATGTGGTGTCGACTGGCACGAGGTAGCATGGTACCTGGTGTATGTTACAATGGGGTGTAGGCTGGCATGAGGTAGCATTGTATCTGGTGTATGTTACAATGGGGTGTAGGCTGGCACGAGGTAGCATTGTATCTGGTTTTTGTTTCAATGGGGTGTAGGCTGGCACGAGGTAGCATTGTACCTGGTGTATGTTACAATGGGGTGTAGGCTGGCATGAGGTAGCATTGTACCTGGTGTATGTTACAATGGGGTGTATGCTGGCATGAGGTAGGATTGTACCTGGTTTATGTTACAATGGGGTGTAGGCTGGCATGAGGTAGCATTGTACCTGGTGTATGTTACAATGTAGTGTAGGCTGGCATGAGGTAGCATTGTACCTGGTGTATGTTACAATGGGGTGTAGGCGAGGTAGCATTGTACCTGGTGTATGTTACAATGGGGTGCAGGCTGGCATAAGGTAGCATTGTACCTGGTGTATGTTACAATGGGGTGTAGGCTGGCATGGTCGCATTGTACCTGGTATGTTACAATGGGGTGTGGCATAAGGTAGCATTGTACCTGGTGTATGTTACAATGGGGTGTAGGCTGGCATGAGGTAGCATTGTAGGCTGGCATGATGTAGGATTGTACCTGGTTTATGTTACAATGGGGTGTAGTGGCATGAGGTAGCGTTGTACCTGGTGTATGTTACATGGGGTGTAGGCTGGCATGAGGTAGCATTGTACCTGGTTTATGTTACAATGGGGTGTAGGCTGGCATGAGGTGGGGTGTAGGCTGGCATGAGGTAGCATCGTACCTGGTGTATGTTACAATGGGGTGTAGGCTGGTGAGGTAGCATCGTACCTGGTGTATGTTACAATGGGGTGTAGGCTGGCACGAGGTAGCATTGTACCTGGTGTATGTTACAATGTAGTGTAGGCTGGCATGAGGTAGGATTGTACCTGATTTATGTTACAATGGGGTGTAGGCTGGCATGAGGTAGCATTGTACCTGGTGTATGTTACAATGGGGTGTAGGCTGGCATGAGGTAGCATCGTACCTGGTGTATGTTACAATGGGGTGCAGGCTGGCATAAGGTAGCATTGTACCTGGTGTATGTTACAATGGGGTGCAGGCTATAAGGTAGCATTGTACCTGGTGTATGTTACAATGGGGTGTAGGCTGGTATAAGGTAGCATTGTACCTGGTGTTATGTTAGGTGTAGGCTGGCATGAGGTAGCATTGTACCAATGGGGTGTAGGCTGGCATGAGGTAGCATTGTACCTGGTGTTATGTGGTACCTGGTGTATGTTACAATGGGGTGTAGGCTGGCATGAGGTAGCATCGTACCTGGTGTATCAATGGTGTAGGCTGGCACGAGGTAGCATTGTACCTGGTGTATGTTACAATGGGGTGTAGGCTGGCATGAGGTAGCATTGTACCTGGTGCATGTTACAATGTGTATGCTGGCAAGGTGGGTACCTGGTGTATATGTTAGGGGTGTATGCTGGCATGAGGTAGCATTGTACCTGGTGTATGTTACAATGGGGTGTAGGCTGGCATGAGGCCTGGTGTATATGTTACAATGGGGTGTATGCTGGCATGAGGTAGCATTGTACCTGGTGTATGTTACAATGGGGTGTAGGCTGGCATGAGGTAGCATTGTACCTGGTGTATGTTACAATGGGGTGTAGGCTGGCATGAGGTAGGATTGTACCTGGTTTATGTTACAATGGGGTGTATGCTGGCATGAGGTAGCATTGTACCTGGTGTATGTTACAATGGGGTGTAGGCTGGCATGAGGTAGCATTGTACCTGGTGTATGTTACAATGGGGTGTAGGCTGGCATGAGGTAGGATTGTACCTGGTTTATGTTACAATTCAATTTAATACGCAGGAAGAAGTAGAAGCACAAATTCGTTTCAACGTAAGAAAATCATGCAGCAGAATGTCAACCAAATAGATAATCTTAGTTGGTGATTTCTGCCACAGTGCTATAAACTTGAAATGGAGAACACACAGAGCAGCTTTAATGTGTTGTTTTTTAGTTTCGTTTAATTAATTATTAGGATTCGCCTTGAGCATTTTTATTCACATGCGTAGACAAACTCAAAAGCAATGGATGCACAGTTTTATTAAATCGTGAGAATTCATAATACATCGCTTGTTTCTCGATCGTTACTGCTCGAACGTCACTTTCTCGTGCGGTGCTGCCGGTGCTGCGCCGGCCGGCGCTTTTTTGGCGCTCGCTATGCCCGTAGGAATGACCATTTTCTGACCTTTTGAATACAGACCCCAGCAGTTGTAGCCCCAGCAGTAAGAACCGCGTCTCTCGCAGATGTAGAACTTCTTCTGGTAACAGTCGTCGTCGAACCAGCTGTAAGTACGACTGTTCGGCGAGCGTTCTTTGATGGCCATGCAGTTCTGGTAGGACAGGTAGTTGTTCGGTTCGCGTCGAAGCCAGTACGTGGGGGACACGACGGTGTCTGAAAGTGATCAGTGCTTGTATTAGCCAATACAAATGTAAGTATAATGATTATGTATTATGATAAATTATTAATAGAAGCACTACTCATGTATTGTTAAAATGTATAGGGGTTGGGTTAATGTGTGCGTCTATTCGACGTCCGATATATACTAGGAACACTAATGCTATTTTAATTACTGGACTACTAGGACGGTGTACCTGTAGGAACTCACTACACCAACAAAACGTTACACTTTACGCTTTACACTTTACACTTTACGCTTTACACTTTACTCCCTGGCAGATCTGTTAAATCAAACACCATCTCAACTCCTCTGGGAAGCACTTACAGGAACGATCCCACCGCCATCTCTTCTCTTCCTCCAGGTCTGTAGCTCCGAGCCAATATTCTGCTCTCTCCAAAAGATGGTGCTTGTAAGTTTCTGAAAAAAAGTAGAAACGCCCAACACGTTGTTGAATCTCACATCCGCAAGTGTCATTCATTTGGGATAAAATGTACGTTTCACAACAATACACATCTAATTGTACAACGGTTCTTTAAGGAGAGGGTATGTGTTTTTTCCTTTACACAATTTAAAACCAAACATACAGGGAAATTAACATGTCACGTATAAATTGCAGCAACATTAAGCAAATTACCCTAAAATTGACAAATTGACCGACCATGATTGGAAACGCCCTTCCAAACTCCTCCTCATGCTCGCAGTGCCAGACTCGGGGCGGCCCGTCTTCGACTACTGCCTTCACGACGTGAAAACGGTAGATCTACCGCTTAGATGTTCATACCATTTGGCACCTCTGAACAACTTCAGTTTATAATAACAACGGTCATACTTTGTACTTGTGAATGACTTCTTCAATCAAGATAACATTGGTATATCTTACTTCTTCTGAGGTAGAGTTGACGTTGGAGCCAGGCTTGGGTTGAAGAATCCTTTACCTCCAACATGTTGGCTCGCATCACTTGACAGTACACCTGGGAATCGCGATGTTAACAAATCAGTTGGTACACGCAGAATATTGTGCCGACATTTATACTAACAGTAATTGTATAATACACTTTATATGCAACTGCACAGTTGAAGTTGTGTGTGTGTGTGTGTGTGCGTGCGTACGTACGTGCGTGCGTGCGTGCGAGTGCGTGCGCGTACGTGTGCGTGTGTGTCTGTGTTATGGTTTGAACCGATACGAAACACTGTACTCTCTCTCTCTTTGACTTGACGAACTGACGACCTCTAACCTGGTAATACAGTGATGTCACGCCTGAAGACTCGACAACCAGCTTCTACTGAGCGCCTACCTTGGCTTCAGCCCAGCTAGCGATGTCTCGCTCGAACTTGTAGCATTGGCAGTAGGGCCATCTCCCGTAGCTTCGAAACACGAAACCATTTCTGCAGTCTTTAAAACAAAAGAGAAAGGTGGACTCCTGGTATCTAATTGTATAGCGAGGTGAAAACACACGGGATAATGATGCATCGATTTATGCTAAACAAAAAGTGCACTGTAATTACATATCAGCAACAAGATAAAAAGCTTCACGATTTGACAGTTATCCATGTTACTAAGCGTGTTTTATTTTGAAGTTTAAATGATCCCCGGTAACGGGAACCGTAACCAGAGAGCGGCTCACACGCGAGCAGTTATGGTTATTGGCTCCGCACAACATAACACGTTAATCGCACAGCTGCAGCAACGGTAACATACTAGCGGCACCTGAGGTATATACTGCAACCATGTTTGATGGTCAGGAATTAACTCACGGCAGAATGGCAAGAACTGGGGCCCGTGCGGTCCGTGCGGCCCGTGCGGTCCATGTGGCCCGAATGGCCCTTGGGTCCCGGATGTCATCTTTTTTAGTAGTTCTTCAGCCGTCATGTTACGGGCGGACACCGCGGCGAAGAGACACAGCAACGCGGCTGCAAAAGGAAATGCTTTTGTACAACCGGAATGTGTTTATTCGGTAGAGACTAGTGCATACGACGCATACAATGAATGAATGAATGAATGAATGAATGAATGAATGAATGAATGAATACAGAATGCGTAAGTTTCAAATTAGTAAATTTAACTGTTCATTGCATAAGTATCTATAACGCCTATCTGTCCGACTCACACTAAGAGCAATCATTGATCGCCAACACGAGAACCACCCGTGTAATTGTAAGAATGAATTGATTGTAAGATGGATGCATATAAAGTACGTAATTATACATACGCTTAAATTAAAATAAAGATAATAAACATTTTAATATTGACCATTATATAATACTATTAGTAAAATAGCATCAAAAATAAAACAGTGTACTAAGTTATTGACCATATTCGAACATGCCAAAACAGTGAATGTTCGTGGAGGTGACACGTATAAGAATACTGGATATAGCTTACGGAGTTATACTAACGTGTACAACCTGAAACTATGAATGAATAAGAACTAATTTGATCGATAATCAAACAAAGGCATCGACGACCATTTCTAAGGATATATGCATGATCATTGAGACATGTACACAACAGAGAGTGTCAATTACCAATGGAAAGACATTATTATATCGAGACATTTGTTATCTAACCGGTACCAGATTAGTTAGACATACATAATTATGGACGAATGTGAACGTACCTGTTATTATCAGCATTTTGTTCATTTTTGTTCCGCCTGAAACGAGTAAACGAAATTCAAAATAACCCGAACGCAACAATAACAGTTGTCGCTTCTTCTACTTAAGCCCTTAGTTTTAAACTTTCCAGAGAGCACCTTCGATCCGATGTCATGCCCGACAAGAGATGAGGCACCGACTGAGACGTTATTGAGACTTCACACCAACTCCAAAAAGTGTTCCGCTTTCCCTAAAAACCCATCCCACCTGATATCTACTTACGCCATAATGACATAAATCTGGTTGAGAACAATTCTTGAAATTATAATTGCAGAATTCTACCCCAATTGGTGGAACAAACATCCTGAATGCGTAGTGCTGGCATCAAATGTGAACATATTCACAAACACGTTCGTATATCTAAAAAACTAAGTTCTTATATAACGCAGTATCCAGTCCTCAGGACTGTTCAAAGCACTTTATACCTTACTCCCTGGCATACCTGTTCAATCGAACACTGTCTCGACTTCTCTGGGAAGCATCCAGCCACGCAGCAATTAATGCGCGAAGACTATTCGTACACAACTATCCACCACTGTCTATAGCCAAGTATTAATTCATACAGCTGAGTGAACTGGAGCAAGGTAGAGTGAACGAACTTACCCAAGGATCGACACCGCAACACACAATTCGAACCCGGGTTCTCTCGGTCGAGAGTTCGAAGCTCTAGCCACTGCACCACTGTGCTTCTACCGCTGACGTAGACTACAGGAGCAACTAGTCTTTTAGCAAGAAACCTAACACTCAGAGCACCCACTCGTTCATGCGTCAACAGTAATATCATCCCGTGAACAGGTCCATATTGATGACAAAAGATACATGTATGATGTTGCGGAATTACTTTGTACAACAACGCATAAATTCAATAAAAGACGTTTACATTTAATCTTTTGTACTGTTACGTTTATCGAAATTGTTGTTTTCTTACCGCGTAGTTTGATAGACACGCCGGAGTGATATCTTGCAACAACATCAATACTAAAGCTGGCGTTGCATTTGTTTTGTTTTTTATGGCGATCGGCCATTTAAATAGGACACGTCTACCATGATAGTCGCGACGATAAAGCATGTTCATTCTACTGCACAACACGCCAGCCTCTCCAGTCTTTCGCTGCCTTTGATTGGACGTTCCATGCTAGCGACCAGCAAGGCCAATCATAGATGCTGTGCATGGAGCGGAACGGTGTACTCGTGATACAAGTTCATTTGACACAGCCAGACGAAGGCAGGAATCCGGCGCTTGCTCCTCTTCGCATATTTTAAAATTATATATACAGTATATATATGAAACTTTCAAATGTCACAACAACTGTGGTGCATACCAATGTGTGTGTGTGTGTGTGTGTGTGTGTGTGTGTGTGTGTGTGTGTGTGTGCGTGTGTGTGCGTGTACGTGTGCGCTTGCGTGTGCGCATGCTTGTGCTTGTGAACGTGCTTGTGTGGGTGCTTGTGTGCGTGCTTGTGTGCGTGCGCTTGCGTGTGCGCATGCTTGTGTGCGTGTATGAGTGTGTGTGCGCGTGTGTGTGCGTGCGTGTGTGGCGTGCGCGTGCGCGAGCTTGTGTGTGTGCGTGTGTGCGTGTGTGCGTTGTGTGTGTGTGCATGTCTGTGTTCAAGCTCGGTTTAAGGCTGTACTGCTGTACAATGTTAGTTTTGTTTCGAGCCGCCAATTTCTCACTTAATTGCGTCTTGGAACAGTTACACTTACCTATTTGACAAGTCAGGGGCATATTTGAGAAATATGTTTTGAAAAAGGCACAGCTTATAGACGTAATCTCTATTATAAGACGAATAGTAATCACGGTTTTCTTTCATAATACAACTTCAAATAAAAATGTTGCATTGTTTGAAGTATTCTGTAGGTTATATGGCATATTAAAATAATTTTAAATGACCCGGTTTGTTAGAATTCATTCAAACATGTCATCACGTGCAAGTGACTTTCAAAAAGTGGCAGAAGATAATTTAATTAAATGTTGGGCTCCCAGGGGTGCGCAGTTTCTCGGTACTCCTTTCATCATCGAGGATTTTTGGCGCGAAACAAGTTTTTAGACACCCCCCCAAATGATATATTACTAAGTTTCTAGGCCCACAAATTTACGCAACACGTAACCAAATGACGCCAGACGGCGGCGATATAGAAATCTGTGGACAACTTTTAGTTTTCTAAAACTGTTAAGCGTTTGAAATAAATGTAAACTGGTAATACCTTTGTGACTAGATGGAAAGAGAGAACAATAATTACTATAGTAATGTAATTTGGTGTAATTTAGTGGTGTGAGGAGATGTCAAACGGAAGGCCTGGGTTGTATGAGAAGGTATGTGCCCTGTGAATATCAATCACCCATTCCGGGCTGTAAATAAGCAGTAACTAAAACTGATCAAAGCAAACTAGTTCACAGTCCTGTTTAGAATGCCTGCAATACATTATTTCTCGTAGCAATAACACTTGGAATTGGATGTTCGCAGTAGGCCTAATTATGAGTTGCGAAAACCCCAGTAAAAGAGACTTCTAATTAATATGTCTGTTAACACCACAGTCCTACATAAATAACGGTTCTAAAATATATTTATCTCTATCGCGTCTCCTTGTCTTGTCACCACCGTATATCTTCGTGTTGTCTTAAAGGAATGTGCGAAACGATCACACTACGACCAAACAGCTCGGGAGGTCGATGCATCACTTCGTTACTTCAGCAGAACGATATTTTCCCGTTTATTCTTCAAAATAAACTATGCACGTTGCACAGCATTTGGGCAATTTTTTTGAAGCAGAAACAAAACATTGGTGCTGACTTTATTCCGATGGGGATCTAACTACTCGGATTTCTTCTCAGTGGGCAACGGTGTTAAGCAAGGTGGAAAGTTATCCCCTTTACTTTTTAACATTTACATGACAATTTGAGTGTACAACTATACAAAAAAACATTGGTTGTAGTCTGGGTACTATGGTTGTCAATCACCTGATATACGCTGATGACATAGTTTTATTCGCTCCTTCCGCCAACGGACTACAAGGTTTACTTGACCTATGTTACTCTTATGGGTGTGAGCACGACATTCGGTATAATGCTGATAAATCCCTGGTCATGTACTTTGATTGAATTTAATTGGATTTTATTCAACAACAAACATATATACAAGGTGAACTCATATATATCACATCAAATTGAACCTATACACAGCACCAAGGTGCTGTGAATACCTATCTCTATACAATCATGAAAACTAATTACAGGTGTGTTGAACGGCAACGCAAGAAGTTAAGAACTTATGACATGCATTCCCTATTACTAATTTCTAATATAATTTCATATATTATATAAACACAATTGACTAGAATTACAGTTGATGCAACCTTTACATACAAGTTGCTATGTATATTGTCTTCCCACTTATACTTCACTCAATACTTCCTAACTTAAGACCCTTATTACTAATACACGCCGCTTTATGTGTCGTTCTACTATATTTTATTTTGAAACTTTATTTTATTACGTGTATTAAGATTGTGACTATCACCTACTCTCTTAAAGTAACTCAACAGATGATCTGGAAGCAAATTGTTGTAAACCTTAAACGTAAACACCATATTGTTGAAGTCAGTCATATCACACACACAGAGTTTAAAACAATAGAAACTTGGTCTTGTGTGTGACAAATATCCTTCGTGTTTACATATTCGTATTGCTTTTTTCTGTAACATATAGAGCGATTGTATTTTGTTCTTATACGTATTTCCCCAGACTTCACAACAGTAGTTAAGATATGGCATGATAAGAGTGCCGTACAAAGCATATAATGCCTGACTATTCAACAGGGCCCGGTTTCACGAAGCGGCTAAGAACGTTCTTAACGCTAAGATGATTGTCTTAGTAAATGACGTGTTTTTAATAAAAGCGAGCATAGGAGTTTACGCAAACACGTGACGCTGGTAATTGCGTAACTTTAAGTACGCTTCATGAAACCGGCCCCAGCAGGTGATACTTTACACATGTCGTTAAAATATAGTATGAATAAAATTGGTCCCAGTAAAGAACCTTGCGGTACACCACATGATATGTTTCGACAAGTTGAATGTATGTCATTTATAGATACGTGCTGTGTTCTGTTGTTCAGGTAGCTATGTAACCAACAATATGCTACACCTCTAATGCCATAATTTTCTAATTTTTGTAACAGAATGCTACGGTCAACAGTATCGAATGCCTTTTTAAGTCTATAAAGATTGCTATTGAAGACTAAAGATTGTAGAAATTAAAATCTTGCCAGGGAAATGACTTTAGGAGGAAAGAAGTTAAACTTCGCCACCTCTTGTAAATACCTTGGGCATGATATTTGTAACGACTTATCGGATGAGGCTGACATTCAAGCCAGATGAGACTTCTTTATGCCAAAAGTAGCATGTTACGGAAAAAAATTCATTTTTGCTCTACTGCTGTAAAGAATAAGTTGTTTACTGCATTTTCAGTAATATTTATGTGTGCGATAAGGGTTAATAAAAAAAAATTTCAGCAATGTATTGTTGCCTAAAACAATTCCGATGAGATGTAGCGCCAGCCACATGTTTGCTACAGCTAATGTAAATTCATGTAAACATGTTATCAGAACAGCTATTTTAGCTTAATAATGAGGTTTAACAGGTCAGTTAGTACAATTATTCAGAGTATTGTTACTAGCGACATAGTACGTCGCAGTTGCGGCATCAGTGGATCAAGGCTCTGTATATTTTTTAAAATATCCTGTTTTTAGTAACATATTTTTTTTTAATTTATTTATTTATGATTCTATTTTATATGTACGTTTTTATCGATGTACTTTTTTTCAGTATGGACACAATGCTTGTCTAAAATTATAACATTATTGTATATATATATATATATATATATTCATATACATGTATATCTGTATATACTCACATGCACGCAGGTGCGCGCGCGCACACACACATACACACCCACACACAAACACACACGCACACACACACACACACACGCACACGCACACGCACACACACATGACGTTATTCATTTATCAATTAGTTGTGAAAGTAAACACATGTTGTAGCAGTAGACTTCTACGACATCACGAATTTTAGTAAAAGTTCATAACACGGCGATCGACGTTGGCATAAACTTCAGTCAGCTAAATTAATTGCAGTCGCCGACAAACTCGGTGCTACATCACGTGACTATTGTCAGGTGTGAAATCTAAATCAAGTCGAGCACCTTAGAGCCGGTCGTGTGTAAGGTGTGAACTGATAAGTGAGGTGCGATTAAATTGTACATGTTAACACAAAATTCCGAAATACGAGGTCATTGTGGTTCCAGTCTTTGTGAATAGCTTCTTCAGGGCCATTAAGCAAGTTATAGCTCATTTATTCCGACACTGACTGGTATTGATTTAAAGGGAATGTTAATTTCTTCACATAACCGGGCAGTGAATAATCATGTACGGTGAAATATAATGTCTAGGTACACAATACCGTCTAAGACACGTGGGTGAAGGAACGGCGCGTAGGAAAATCCCACTGATGATGTATTATGAGCCGGCGAGTTAGGATCTCACAAAATGGATCCTGTTGCGCAATCAAACGGTTCGTTTATTCTCACGAGGTTGATATGTGAAGTGCCTACCCCTTGGGTCGTCGAGTGTCGTTTGTTATCATCATAAACCGAAACACCCCTTTGTCTAACTTGCGTAAAGCCTGGTCTTCTGGTCGTCGTTCTCGAAAACGACTTAACCGGCCTAGACTGTTCCGATAGTCGGTGATACCAATGTCCCACGAGTTTCTACCGTACGTGTTGTTTTGTAGGAGTTTGCGTTTGTGGTAAGCTAACACTGGATTTTTTTTAAGAAAGCTTATAAAACTATCTGGTAAAGAATTGTGTTTGGAAAAATGTATCTAGTCAAATCACGGACTTACATTTATGTATATGTAAGTCCGTGGTCAAATAAATTAATATCGGTGAGCAATATAATTATACTTAAAGTACAAGCATGTTAGTACCAGACCCGGGAATACCATTATAATTTGGGAACATTAAAAGTTGAAGGTACCAGTGGCACGGGAACGAAATTCATATTGGGGGAGCTACCGAAGCTTCAGCACCACTGAAAAATGATCGCCGCCGCGCAGCCGCATATGTTCACATCTTCCTTCACCTTGTGGCTGTCTCGGGTGGCTCGATTATGCATCGGAAAACGGGTGCTGTTCGAAATTTATTTCCACTGCGCCAACTATTACTGAGAGGAGGGCAGAAAATCATATGTCTGCCCTCCAATTGCACACACCTTTAACAGTCACGCTCGCCATAAAAACAAACATTCGTGCACACATTTAATGGGGGGGGGGGGGCAGAACCATATATCTGCCCTCCCCCCGGAGAAACTCCAAGGGGGCAGCTCCCCCCCGTCCCCCGTCCCTCTTCCTATGGAAGGAAGTAATACGTAACTACCGGTCACAGCCACCTGTATGATCCGACATGCACGCGGTTATCGAGATTTAGATTAAAAGCCGTTTCTATATGTACTTATTTATTTCACGGGGGGGGGGGGGTGCTGTAGGAAATTGTTCGCTGCTGCGCCGCTGTACCTTCACCTTCTCAGCTGAACTCATGACATCCGAACACAGGGGGACAAAAACTAACATTCACGTTCACATTTAATGGGGGGCAGAACCATATGTCTGTTTCTCACATTACAGTTTCGTCTTTGGTTTCGCATATCCAAAAAGATTAAAAACGCGATTTCTATATATGTACTTATTTATTTCACCGCCAAACCATGTGTTTTGAAGACTATAAAGACCGCGATAATAACACGTTGTGCGAGGATGTTCGCAATACTGCAGTCATGCCTTAATACAAATTTCAAATGACAACATTCATTCATGAGCCAAGCCTGCAGATATTGAAGTTGATTCTCAAATTGAGGTACTAATTCCCACTATGATTTTCAGTTACACCGATATCTGATGTATCGGAAAATAGGCGATGGACATTTCAGAAACGTAGCTTATTACCTTTTGGACGCCATCTTTAAACATGGCTGCCATTTTCAAGCGGAAGTCAAGCTATTCAAAACTGATGTCGTACAGCTAAATCTAATGACTGGATCTTAAAATTGTATTAACGAAAGTTCGGAGTACGACAATACTAATATAATCTTTCTGTTATCATTATTGGCAAAATTATAGGGGACACTTTTTATGGAAAACGCCAAAAAAAAATTTCATCCAAAATATGTTTTTAACTTCAGTTTTTGTAATGTGTTAGAAAGATAAATGATACATTTTTTACTTTCTTATGAAACTATAAGCAATTGGCTATATTTCTGTCATATCTTCTATACTGTTTCTAT
Organism: Paraescarpia echinospica; assembly: GCA_020002185.1. Classification (NCBI taxonomy): domain Eukaryota; kingdom Metazoa; phylum Annelida; class Polychaeta; order Sabellida; family Siboglinidae; genus Paraescarpia; species Paraescarpia echinospica. The sequence continues at coordinate 42,079,581 of CM034532.1, read as the reverse complement.
GTGTTATCGGCACATCTAAATATATAAACGAACCCCGATCTGGTGTCTGTAGAAGGGAACACAGCCATACAGATTCATTTACCTCATACAGCAAAACGGCTTGGCAATGTTGCATGAATGTTTGTGTGAATACGTAAACGTATATATTCTACGCATCTATGATGTCAGATACAGAACAAATAAATTATGCATACGATTTATTAACCTAATGACTACTTCAGAATTCAGAAGCCGTGCCAACCATTAGCCTATACATGTTATGTTTAAACTTCTGCCTTCGAACATATAAAGTCAATAAAATATGTAAATCAAATTATATGATCGGCAATTAAGTGTTCTTATGCAAATAGTCTGTTTTCAAACGTTTGTCCCTAGAACGTGGCCCAGTAATACCCTTAAGGGTGATGCCGCATTAATCTACGTATGATCGAGCTTGCCTATGCGTGTAGTTTAACGATTTCTTCTCCGACGGCTTGAACCTCGAGCGCCAAACCTTCAGGAATTAACCTACGACGATTAAAATAGGACGTGATAGTTTCAAAATACCAAATATGTCTCAAGTTTCTCAATTGTTATGGGGTAAATAAGTCGTGCGGAACGTAAAACGTAATGTGCGCATAATATATAACAATCGCATGAATTATGCGCACGCGGAAAATACCTTGGGAAAATAGTCCCTGCATAATGGACTTGACATCATGAAGTAGGCGCTGGCACAGTATGCTTATGCCTATCCTCATGCCAGTAGCACAGCAATACAATACATACATTATATTATACATATCTCCGGTATCCTCTTCTAGAATATATATGAATGTAAGATTGCATCGTCTACGCAACCGCTCGGTATTGCTTCTAGGTGTGGGTTTGATAACCACACAGTAATAATCTCTCGTTACAGAGGAGGCCAGGTTACATCGTCCTTTCTGTGGATCACACTGGAATGGTGTGTTCTATATCTCCCAAACCTCAGTTAATGAACAATGTACTTCGCATCTGTTGTGTGATCCCTGCTGATGTTGACACCATTCTAATAATTTCACCGTTCAATAGGTAATACAATAATTCAACATGTATTTAAATATTCATTATAGCAACATTCCTACACACTGTGAAATTATCCCCTATAAATTTCCACCCGTACACAGTTCCTATACACATAAAGCTGCCTACCATTCTATAATTATTACATATCTGATTCAACTTTCCTACCTATCTACCCTAACTATAATGTAATGTTTCCCCGGTTCTTTGAAATCTGACCCTATACCACCTCCCCAGTGCATTCACACTATTGCGTAAGCACTAGCCAGCCGTCAATAGCCGTACATGGTAGCCCCAATTGTAGTCCTTCACAGTCGCTATCAACATATGTTAAGTTCTTAACACCAAATCGTGACATTATGTAACGAGCATTGTGTTTTTTAACGTTTGGTAAATATTACTATCACAACCGTAAACTACTAAGGCATCTCGTCAGCTGATGACAGCTGACGACGGGCATTTTTGCTTCTAGTGAAGCAAACATATTCCAAGAAATCTTGCATGTACTATACAGAGGGAATGCCTCGAATTATTTTGAGGCAGCAGTAATGGTATTTCGAACTGACAAACTAATTATGTTACTGTTCCGCCATCTCTACATACATTTCGTCAGGTCTTCCTCAGTGCAACTAAACACGTGTCATTTCTGTGAATTATCAACACTTTCACACGTAATCAAAATCATGAAGCCTCTCTGTCATGGGTGCTTTTATTTGGCTGTGGAAGAATTTGACACAGCGCTGTTGCTTTGATAAACTATCAAATATTGACAGTAATTACGTTCCACTTCATTCCAAATATACCTCATTCCGTCCCAACAGTGTTGGCGTTCGACAACATCACTGGGCAAGAGGACTCGCTGACTGGAGGAGGAACATCACATCGAGTCAATGGCGTCGTTCTCCAACCAACGTTGTTGACGTGCATGCTGCGTTAGACAACTTTTACTATTTCTAAATCACACAAGGAACTGTCAGTCCAGCTATCCTTAAAATGGCTTCCAGTGTACAGCGTTGGGAAAAGAGAAGGCCCACCTACAGTCAAACCAGTTGATTTATCTGGACCTCTTGCAGATGCAGCATCATCAGCACCACGAAGTAACCACGAGTGGGTGTTAACTCGTTTGCCGGAACCGTCCGAGCAGAAAATCAGCTCATAGGCGGCATTCATCATAAACACAAGAGAATATGTTGATTTGGAAAATGTTGTGAGCTACTTGCCCAATATCAACCAACAAGCAACACTGTCCACTGTCCAAGAAATGTTACGCAACGCCTTGGACATAATGTCATCCTTCAGCTTGAAAACTTTTACTGTGATGATTTTCAAACATCATTACAAAATTTAACGTTTTAATAAACTATTCGGCAAAACGCAATTGTGTTTTCAAAATATCAGAAACATGACAATGTCATTAAACAAACCAATTTTATTTTGAATGGTCGTTTTTTATCAATACAACATTAAAAAAGTGTTTTCATGAAATTTGACATCCTACCCTTTCCATAATAAATAGATAAATGAAAAACAGTACGGTCAACCCCAAATAATTATATATATATATATATATATATATATATACATATACACACACATATGTCAAATTTCATGAAAACACTTTTTTAATGTTGTATTGATAAAAGGCGACCATTCAAAATAAAATTGATTTGTTTATTGACATTGTCATGTTTCTGATATTTTGAAAACACGATTGCGTTTTGCTGAATAATATATTAAAACGTTAAATTTCGTAATGACGTTTGAAAATCATCACTGTAAAATTATAAATATCTTAAACAGATCTTTACGATGTTTTAAATATTTTCCAAATGTCTTATTTACAACTAGAAAATGTTACTGAAGCAAATGTTGCCGTTGCGTTTACAGTGTATGTGACCTATCTAAAATGTCATAACCATGGCAGACCCTATGTGTTTGGTGGGAGATCCTCTTTTGTTTCGGAAACTGTTGTCTGACCTCTGCTTCTGTTGGAGCCAGAACTGGGTCGCTGCATTCCTTACTTCCATCATGTTGTAGCGCATTGAATCCTGGCCTGATGCTATAGGTGCTCTTGGCATTGAGAATGACAAAGAATCCTGGCCTGATGCTATAGGTGCTTTTGGCATTGGGAATGACAAAGAATCCTGACCTGACGCTATAGGTGCTTTTGGCATTGGGAATGACACATAATCCTGACCTGACGCTATAGGTGCTTTTGGCATTTATTAAAATAAATGACACGGGACAACGTCTCCTAGAGCTTAGCGCTAAATTTCAACTATGTGTCGCTAACACCTACACAAAATGTAAAGGTCAATCCTGGATGCATCCCAGATCCAAGACATGGCATCAACTTGTTCTGGTTCGACGATGCAACCTGAACGATGTCACCAAAACTAGATCATACCACAGTGCAGACTGCGACACAGGTCATAGTCTTGTCATCTCAAATATGAAACTGTCGCCGAAGTCCTACCACAGGGGAAAGAAACATAGTCAACCAAGGGTTGTTATAACCAAAACGTGTATCCAGCAACTGACAACGGATTAAAACGCAACCCTCAGAAACCAAATCGATCAACTAGTTGAAAATAGGAATGCAAATGAGTATTGGCGGCTTCTCAAACAAACAATTCACAAATCAGCCTTGGACACATTTCACATAATCTCTTGTCATAACCGAGACTGGTTCACAGCTAGTCTTGGCTCTGTGAAACCGGTAAATGAAGGAAAACGCAAAGCATTCCTGGAATTCAAAAGCAGACCAAATGAGACCACCAGTGCTTGCTATAGGGCTTCCCGAAGTCTTACTCAAAGAAAAGCCAGGCAAGCTTAACCAATACTACATTGGCCTATGAGCATATCGAGACAGCGGCAAACACTGGGGACCTAAAACATATGTATGCGGGCATTAGAAACAGCAATAGGTCCCACCATTAGGAAAAATTCACCTCTCAAATCGAAAGATGGTGCAACATTAACAACAAGAGATGACCAAATGAATGGAAATAAAATGGATTATTGACACGGAAAGACCGCATTCTGTGTTTACAGTCGACAAAGTCCCTTCTATGGAGATTATGGAAGAACTTGATGACGAACCACACGTCACAGAGATGGAGGCAGTTGTTGTCAGACTGACAAATAATAAAGCCTCTGGTCGAGATGCAATTCCTGCAGAGCTGATTAAGGCTGGCAGTCAGGCATTGTTACCACCGCTCAACAGCCTTCTCCTGAAGTGCTGGTGGAAACGTTCTATTCCACAAGAAATGAGGGGTCCAAATATAATCACACTGTGCAAAAACAAGGGTGACAGAGACGACTGCAATAACTACAGAGGATTATTTCTACTCAGTGTTGTAGGGAAAATACTTGTATGTATCATCTTCATACGTCTACAAACTTTGGTAGAACGGGTGTACCCCGATTCACAGTGTGGTTTCCGAGGAACTGTAGATATGATCTTCTGTGTACGACAACTACAAGAGAAAGCAAGGTAGCAACATATGCCACTACATGTAGCCTTTGTGGATATCACAGAAGCTTTTGATTATGTAAACCGAGAAACTCTCTTCACCGTCCTGAAGAAAGGTGGGTGTCCACCAATACTACTTAGTCTTATCCAAGCCTTCCACAGCAACATGCAAGGCACAGTTCAGGCCGATGGATCGATATATGAGCCCTTCCCCATCACAAATGGTGTAAAACAGGGATGTGTTCTGGCCCCGACGCTTTTTTAAATATTTGTTTCCATTCAACTCAAAGAAGCTATGCAAAATGCCTACATTGCTCATCCTGGAGTGGGTCTGAGGACCAGGTTTGACACAAACATCTACTCAACGTCACGCTTGAAGGCCAAGACAAAAACAACAGCACTTCACGTGTGCGAGGCCCTCTATGCTGATGATGCTGCCTTCTGCTCCCATTCTGAGGAACAGTTACAACTAATAGTAAACAGCTTCGCCAATACTTGCACAGCTGTTGGCCACAAAATCAACTTTAAAAAGACCGTCACCATGAGCCATGGTAATCAAGAAGCCAAAATCACTGTTAAAGGGATTCTTTGAGAATTTTAATATCTTTGTAATGTACGCAATTATTAGGTAATCCTGTTAATATGATTATTTCATGAAATTATATGCCTTTATTTCATTATAATTATGTTTTATTAATCACTAATGACCCTGACAATATATCGAAAAAATAACTCTGCGTACGCGGAGTTTCTACTTTGGGCCCACCTTCACAATCCGTATAAAGCATGCTCATGAATATTCTGGAATGTCCGTCAGATTTCGATTAGCTACGCCGAGTTAATAGATTCAAGAAATACATCATCAACATGTGTGTATTTGGATTAGACACCGCCATGCGAATTAGATAAGAACTCTGTCTATTTGTTTTACGCCACTTTACTTAACTTTGTAAACATGACAAACAATAAAGAAACATGTTCAAACTGGTACGTTGTTGTGTTCGCCATTTGCAATACAGTCTGTGCGCAAGTGCGAGTCATAGTCACATAGGGAGCATTTAGTATCTCATTGTTCATATTGTTCTATCTCCCCCCAAGTCTTCATCACTTATTTTAGACTGTAAATAATAGTCTATAGTGAGGGAGACTGTCTCTTAGGTTTCATAGTCTGCCAGCCATTTCGGTGGTTTGATGTTACGGCCATATCGTGAGACGCGTGTTGGCGTGGTAGGGGTAGGAATGTTCTCGAGTGTTGGAGCGACATCTGTTGACGCCGTTGGAGCCACTGCCGGTGATACAGTTTTCTTGGGGCTCTCCACATTGTCCTTCCATCTTTCAGGAGTTGCGATGGTGTGTTGTGTGATGTGTGTGGGTTCCTTCTGTCGTCGAGGTTGAGGTTGTGAAGTGCGATGTGATGCATGATGCTGAAGGTCCTCATCAATGGTAAGACGTGGTGTAGCAATGCGTACTGGCGCGTATTTCCTCAGGAATTTCCTGTTCCGGATTGTTACTCTCCCAGATCCGTCGACTCGGATTACATATTGGTCGAATTGACGTACTTCGATGACCTGGCCCGTTTTGTCCCACTTCGTGGGGTGAGGGCCAGTTTGATTTTGTATTCTCACGAAGTCGCCGATGACGAGGGGTGGTAGTCGTTTCGTATGTTCTGACCAGTGTTCAGCAGCTTTCATGTGTCTGTTTCTCAGGGCCTCTTCTCGAGCAACGAGTGTCTCTCGCCAGGTCTCGTGTGGTTTGTACCTACCGGGTAGTATAGGTATGAAGTCCTTGATCGGTCGTCCGAATACACACATCGCTGGGGATAGCTTTGTATCTGGGTCAGGTGTGTTCCGATATTGAAGAATCGCGCGTTGGACCCCATCTGTATCGAGTTCACCATTGGTACCAGCGTTGTTGGTAATGAGGCGTTTGACGGTCTTCACACCGATTTCAGCTCTGCAATTGATATGCGGGAATGCAACTGATGAAAGTCGGTGGTGTACGCCCCAGGTGTTGAGGAAGAGGCGGGTCGTTGTTGAAGTAAATTCCGGGCCGCCGTCTGATGCTAGTTCATCTGGGATTCCGTAGGTCACGAAAGAGCGGCGTAGGCTGTCAATTAGACCATCTGCACCGCCTGTGGTCCTTTCAATAATAGGCCAGTTTGAGTACCTGTCAACTATGACCAGGTAGCTGATGCCTTTATAGGTGAAAAAGTCTGAGCAGACGCATTGAAACGGGTAAACCGGCAACACTGGGGGTGTTGGTGGAGCGCTGGGCTGCGATGGCGCCATTCTGTTACAGTCGCTACAGTTTGTGCGGATGGCAGCCATGGCTGGGGTTATCCCGGGCCAGAACACGGATGATTCGGCCCTCGCCGTCATGGAAGATATTCCTTGGTGTGCGGAGTGGAGTGCCGATAGGACGTCCTCTCGGAGGCTCGGCGGTATAACAATCCGGTCCTTGTAGATGACTACACCGTCTATTGTGTGAAGGTGCTCACGAAATTGGTGGTAGGCACGGAGTGGTACAGGTAGTTCGTGGCGGAACTTCGGCATGCCGTTTTCGATGATGGACATGAGTAGGTGCATGTTCTCATCACTAGCCGTTTCTTGTCTTGTACGGTCCCATGTGATGGATTGAAGAGACTCGAGTGCGTAGGTCGCCGCATTCCTGACTGCATCATCTATGTTCTCGTGATCTATGGTGTCCTCGTTCGTGCGGATGCCTTCTAGGAATGCACGTTGGATCATCATGGTTGAAGGCAGGTTCGATGGATCATCATCATCGGGTGTGATGTCATCTTGGAGGTGTAGTTTGTCTGGATGAGGGGTACCCGATGGGTGCCGAGACATGGCATCTGCTGCTTTGTTTTGTACTCCAGGGATGTGTACGATGCGAAACCTGTATCTGAGTGTTTTCTCTTTGAGGTTTCCAGTGACCGATCACCGAGTATTTTAACGAGTGGTTTGTGATCCACTGCCACGATGAGGTCTGTACATCCGAGGACAAAGAAACTTGCCTTATCGAGAGCGTCTGCCACAGACAGAGCTTCGCCTTCGATGGGGGCATATCTAGATTCGGCCGGGTGGGTGAAGCGGCTTCCGACAAGAGTGATTCTCCATCCATCCGGGCAGCAGAATGGCATGCTCTTAGTGCAAGTGCAATGTTTTTGTAACAACCAGAAACCGATCCCATCCTTGGACCAATCTGTGGCAAGGCAAGTCGGCTTATCCTTGTCAAAGATTGTGACACCTTTCTCTATCTCATTAGTGATAATGTCTTTGGATTCCTTGAAGAGTTTGTCTAGTTGGTCGTCCCACACAAATGGGTTATCGGGTTTCAGCAGGTGTCGGAAGGGCTGCATCCGGTCTGCCATGCTGAATGTATACGCCACTTGGTTGACGAGCCCGAACCAGGATCGAACGTCTGTAATGTTTCTGGGGGTGGGGAAGTCGCGAATGGCTTGTAGGTATTTTCCGCAAGGGCGCACACTGTCCAGGGTGATCACAAACCCTGCGAATTCTACTTCTGGTTTACAGAACGTGAACTTGTCTGGGTTCAATGTTATGCCATTTTTGCCACAAACATCTAGCCAGTGGATGGCCTGGAAGAAGCTTTCCTCCATCGTGTCTGCCCACAGAAGTGTGTCGTCTATGCATTTTGTCTTCTGGGGGATGTCGGCTACGATTTCATCATATCGTCTTGAATATCCGTCACCAGAGGCGATGTACCCCTGTGGAGTTACACAGTATCTATATCGGCCCCATGGCGTTATGAATGTCGTCAGGTGGCGATCGTCCGGGTGAAGTGGCACGCTGTGGTAACCATTCCAGGCATCGAATACCGTTTTGAGTTTGCCCTGTGGGACGGAGCGGGCTTGGTGGATTGGTGATTGAGTGTGGTGTGTCTCACGTGTCGCGTGGGTGTTCAGTGGTTGGAAGTCCACCGTGCGGCGGGGCTTGCCCGTCTTCTTTGCACAAACTACCATTCTGTGACACCAAGTGACCGGTGTGCCGACTGGGACTGGCTCGATTACCCCTAACCTCACATCCTGGTCTAGTCCCGCTTTGACGTCCTTCTGCCAGTGGAGTGGTACGGGGATGGGGTTGTGCGAGGCCACTGGTTAAGCATCTGGGTCCACCATGAGCCTCATTGGGGAGCATTTCATCATGGGGAGGGGCTGATGGTCACATGTATTGAACGTACTCGCCTTATAGTGGTCGATCAAGTACGTCTGTAGTTTCTCTCGGTTGGATTCGGTCGCGGGGAAGGGAAGTTTCGTTGGTGGAGGTGGTGGTAGTTGTCGCTTTGGACAGTCACAGGTAGTAGAGATGCCAATAGTATGGGCATGGTGAGTCTCTCCGATTGTTGGGAACGTTTTAGAGAGCATGCCAAGGGCCACGCATGCTTCACGGCTGAGGAACATCTTGTCAGAGCTGTCAGTTACGTATACGACCTGTCGTGTCTCTAGTCTGTTTTGGTTCTTGTCTCTGCCAGAGAACCGAAGTATGGCTGCTCCGAGGATTCTGATGTCCTTGTTATTCGCGGCGTGCATCTTCATAGAGACGGGGATGAGATTTTCACGTGCTAGGCCGAGGCGGTTGATTGCCCCGATTCCAATGAGGCAACTTTGGCTGCCTGTGTCGGCCATGGCGGATAAGGATAGGGGTCGAGTACGGATTTTCAGTTCAAAACCCAGATCCTTGTAGTCCTCCTCAACCGCACACATGTCTAGTTTGATGAATGGTTGAGGTTGTGAGGCTTGTTGCGCCCACCTGTCACAGATGTTGTTATAGAGGTGATGGTCAAGGATTATGGAACGCCTCCCGCGCTCATGACCAATCTCTGTAGCAGCACATAATGCATCGAATACCGCGCCTTCACATTCACCCGAATCAGTCCTTTGGGGCTTAGCCTTCGATCTCTCCTTGTTGCGACATACTTTTTCCAGGTGATGTTGCAACTTGCAGTACTGGCATGTATGATTGTAGGCGGGGCACTCGGTTTTTCTGATGCGGAACGGAGCACTTCTACCATGGCCCTTTTCACCACAGTAGCCGCATAGGCCTAAGTCAGTCATCCTATTTCGGACATCCTGTTGTTTTCCTCGACGGTATGTGCTACTCACCGATCCTGCACCTTGCGAGTTCAGCAGTCTTGGATGCTGAGCGCTTGCCAGATTCTTTGGCCTCCACGAATTTTAGCACTTCTTCGAGAGTCATATCCTGATTCTGATCTCCGAGTACATCGAGTTGTATTTCTTGATCAGCTATGCCTCGGGAGAGTACATCTCGGAGTATGGCATCCGTATAGTTGATGTCGGCTGCGCATGAGGGACACTGTGTGACATAATTGCATATGCCCGCTTGGCCTTTTATTCTGGCTCCAAATGATCGGATAGCCTCGTCACGATCTTGTCGCATGTTGTGCAGCGCTGCACGGGCAACCATGGTATTCTCCCTGGGCACCGCCAGCATCTTTATGGCCGTCAAAACATCTTGCTCTGACTTACTGGATAGGCTGCCCCCAGCCGCACGTATGAGGTCTTCTCGGAGCTCGTCACTACAGCATTCCAGCAGTTGGACCACTACATCTCCATCCGTGAGCTTGGTGCCTCTGCGATACTCGTCCCATCGGGTCTCGAAATATGCCCACTCCTCGCTAGATCCGGCCGATGATATAGTTGGTCGTTTTAGTTTCTCTGCTCGAGTAGCCTGGGTGGTGGCGGCGTGAGTAGAAGCTGCATGCGAACTGGCGTGAAGGTTGAGGAGGGCAGCGATGATGGCGCCATCCTCAGCTTCTGCTGTCTCGAATTCACAACCCACGATAGGACACTTCGTCTTCATTTTGAAAGATTGTATTGTCCAATTGGCGGTGTGGTAGGTCTATCGTCGATTGGCGTTTCCGGCTCAAATAGTCCTAGTGCACGCACACTCTTCCAATGTCAGTGGTGTACAATTAACGTCACGATGTTTCTTTATAGATAAGAACTCTGTCTATTTGTTTTACGCCACTTTACTGAACTTTGTAAACATGACAAACAATAAAGAAACATGTTCAAACTGGTACGTTGTTGTGTTCGCCATTTGCAATACAGTCTGTGCGCAAGTGCGAGTCATAGTCACATAGGGAGCATTTAGTATCTCATTGTTCATATTGTTCTACGAATGAGTCGTGACCGATCAAATTATCAAAATGAAACGTGGACCAGCTGCTGTTTATGTCACAGATCCAGTAAAGTAAAGAAGGAAAATATTTGGAATAAACGGAGAATGAACATAGCAACAGTTCATGACAGACGGATTGAAAAAACACCACCTCTCCATGCACGAAGCCGCCGATGGTAGGGAGGTCGGAAGAAATCACACAAACGCGTTTGCATTGGGACGCAATGTTAAATCGCCTATGTTTAAAAAATTGTAAGTCTCTTGATTTATAAAGACTGATCATATATTTTATATCAAAAGAAACATAAATACGTGATAAAAATACCTGCTTTTGCGAACTCGTAATGCTTCATACAGATATTCGTGATGTAACAACGACACCCGCAGAAATTTCATTTCGTTGCGGGCGCAGCCATATTTAATCTCGCGGATGGGTGGTGTTTTCATAAAATCATGTGCTCGCGTTATTACCCGCCAAGCTATGTTTGGCGGTATGGTTTAAATCGCAAAATGATACTCTTTCGTTTGGCGTGTTTCTTGTACGAAATGAAATAAAATTAAGAAAAACATGATATGTTGAACATTGACCATATTTAGAGAGGATCTAAGGTATGAACAACTTGCGGAAACTCTGGCAAACTACATCTTTGCTATTTAATAATGTATAAACGTAATATTAATGCAAATTTGGCGGAGATACACCTTTGCCCATTTTTGCCCCAAGCTCGAACGTAGAGGTACCCCATGTCCGGCAACGAATTTCTTCTATTATCGCTCACATACCAGGCGTACATATTATTGCAATCTTTTATTCTGAAGTTGTGTTTTAGCCATGCATTTGTTATTCGTGTTTATGCACATACATGCTATCATATATTAAATGGTGGATGTTGTATGAATATTTAAAGTTTATTTTCATGTTGTAATCATGCAAAAATATATGACAATTAATAACAACAAATAAATGACAACCCCCTCCATAAATCAGACATCTGATGTACTTCTAATTACACTGCATTGATCTTGCTATAACTAACTGCATGTATAAACATTGGCTTGTTGGTGGTTTTTTGGGGTTGTTTTTTACTGTATCTTCCTAGAACTATTTGTATATGAATATATAACATGATTTAACTTTTCCTGGTGGTGGTACGGTGCAACATTTTGCTTCAGCGGTGATGGGTATGCATGCTTTTTCAACATTTTATTTTCGAATGCTGCAAGGACATTCTTTCTTAGCAATTAAATGCGGTGCTTTATGAATAAAACAAGGTGCGTCAAACAGGTTGTTGAAATCCGTTCTAAACGACTTATAAACGCCACAGTTTTTCGCTGGATGTAAAGCACTTGGACTTATCAGGAGCTGATCACCTGCCCCCTCTGATGCCTGATCGAAGACAAGAGTGTTCACATCTTGGACATGAACACTCACTACCAGCAACTCAATTCAAAGTTGCGTAGCAATATGTATATATATATATTATATATTGCTATGCAACTTTTAATTATCTGATGTAATGTATATATATATATATCTACATACATACATATATATATACTACTGCAATGTATATATATATACATACATATATATATACTACTGCAAGCAACAATAAGCACTCCGCTTGCAGTAGTTGGCTATCCTTTTCACTTTACTAAGTCCACACACACACACACAAACCTACATATGTTTACATAATTATATGGTACAAGGCCAAAGCAGAATGTTTACATCAATGCATGCAATATTTGTCTATGCTTATACTCTCACACACACTTTACTAACTTTGCATACATGACGTCCACATGATTTTGCTGGTATACCTGCCACTTCTAAAACATGTCAGATTCTGTTGATATCCACATAATGGAAACCATTAAAGCATAACCTCCAACCTATGGGTAGCAGGCTTTCCAAGCTGGCTGAGTGTGGTGTATGACAATGAGCCATATATACTGTGTACACGTATATATGCTGGATGTCGATTTAAAAGTGGGGGACCTGGAGATACTTTTGTAAGCTTTTCCGAAAGGTTAGTTGCTTAGTTAATTAACATAATTTTATGTAAAATTCCTTTTGTAAATTATATTTAAATGAAATACATAAAATATCAAGTCTTAGTTAAGATTTTTGTATTGTACAAGATTATATTTTCACATTTCCTTCAGATCAAAAAAACTGTCACACAAATTTATTCAATGACCTTTACATAATTGTCCTTAACTTCACAGAGAGTTAAAACCGGTATGGCTGTCTATCTCTTAAATAGACCTTTCCAATGGTGTATCACATTTGCCAATCTGATGACTTATTGCATTTTCACCGACCTCCCAACCGATGGCGATGTCGATGTCATATTGAATGATTGGCATTGTTTTTGTTGGAATATAAAAACTATGGTACTATCATGTTCATTTTTCACTAGGTACATCTGGTTATACATTTTGAAGTGAAGTTTTAATGAAACGTTTAGATAACAGAAACTTACTGAAGCCGAGAAACATTCAATAATGAAACCATTTTATTTGCACCATAAATCCAGCTGCTATTTCCATAAGCAGTATAAATACATTACACATTAGTGATGTAGTCTACAGTATTAAAATAGGATAGATGGTTATGTACTTTCCTATCTACGTAACGTATATTTTAATTAGTTTTTGTTTGAAAAATCTAGATTTATAAAGAGCATAACATTATTGTCGACGAAATGTTAAAATCTATTGCATCAGTTTAAAAACTTATTTTATTTTGTACTGGGAGTGCAATAATTATTTGTTCTGTCCATCATTTATAGTAAAAGATATTGAATTTGTTTCTGTCTAACTCCCGTTTCGATAACAAATAAAATGGCCATTGTATGATGGAAATAAAGTTATAAAATTACAAAACTTTAAAAGTAACGCATATTCTAAAACACTGTTTTCAGTCATCATTGGTGTATTTAGCTCAAGAAGATCCCTATGACATTTTGAATGTTGTGAAACATTTATATTTTATGAATTTTTAAAAATTATTGTAAAAGCAACTTTGTCAACACCTTTTTATACACTACTCCCACAATCCAAACATGATGAGCATAAGAAAGCATAAATGTTATTATGTACTCCTACTTTTCAACATAATGATGGGATGATGTACATATTCCCAGCAGAAGCCACACGGAATTAATGTGGCAGAACAAAGTCAGAAATGTTCTTCACTACTGTGTCAGTTAACATATTGTTACTGCTACATCTGTGATATACTTAACATTATGTATCAATAAAGATTATTATTATTATTATTGTCCTATTAATAGCACTGCTATGCATTTTGATACACAAAGCTATATGATGCACACATCCACTTGAAACTCGAAGTGAGGTACAACTTCCCAGAACAGAATGGGGCAGAACAAAGTCAGACATCATCTTATGTCAGGTGACCAATTGTCCAATTAATGGCAGTGTTAAGTAGAGCTCTTCAATTTCCTCTTTCCATCAGCTCAGCTATTTCCAATGTTCCTGCAAATAAGCAAAGTTGAATCCCAGGGACCCAGATTTAGGCAAACAAATTACATCCACGACCAGGTTAATCATCTTGCTATGGTTGCATATACTGATATTTTAGCGTGCATTTTCGTTCACTGCATGTCAAATATTGGACAATGCAGTTTTATTAACTAGAAAGACGAGACCTTTGCCTAAGGCTATGTTAGTTATTGTAGTTGAGGCTCGACAGACTCGGTGACAGTCCCAGCGGCAGCTGACACCGACTGCAGCCGTCCACGTCAGCGGATTTAATCGAAACATTACTCGGCTGACGGCATTGGGAAGCAGGGTAACTAAACAGCGCATACGCTTCCTACACTTATAAACATATCTGTCAATATGCATATGTCTACAAATTGCTTATTTACAATGCCATTGCTTGAATCAACTCACCTCGGAAACTAACATGTCAACTATGTGTGTGACGTCAACGGTCGTCGTGTGGTTCACTGCGCGTGCATGAATAGTCATTATACGCGGGCTGCAGAATTAATCGTCCACGTGGCAGCAAGCTCAAAATTATTCGCGTAAACACAACTGTTTATCGGTTTTTTGCGCAGATAACACCCAAATTATGCATAAACATGCAAGACGTAAGTAGCAGAGAAAGTATTTATGGGAAATTAATACGTTTTGATACGGTACACCTCGAATGTATATTGGCTTACAAAGAATCCCTTTAATGGTGAACCCATCGAAACTGTGGAGAATTTATCCTACTTGTGCTCTATAATATCTCAAAACTTTACACTTGACAAAGAATTGAACACAGACTTGGCAAAAGAGCAATATTTTTTTGAAGACTCACGAATCGTGTCTGGTCCAACAAGATCCTAACATTGTACACCAAGCTGAAAATGTACCATGCTTGTGTTGTCGGCATTTTATTGTATGGTTCAGAGACATGGATAACGTACCACAAACAAGAATGGAAACTCAACAGTTTTCATCTTCGTTGCCTGCGAACAATCCTTCGCGTAAAATGCCAGGATAAAATTACTAACCTCGATATCCTGCAGCGCTGCAAGTCAACGCCACCAAGCAACATCCTCAAACACAGACGCATACGATGGCTTGGACACGTACAGCGTATGCCTAGTGACCGCCTCCCAAAGACCATCTTCTATGGGGAGTTGACTGAGGGCAAACGTCCAGATAAGCATACCAGATAAACAAGGAAACCAAGCGTGCGAGGCGTCATGCCATATATCCAAGTCAACCTGCCTGACGCAGCTACAACAAGCAATGTCTCTCGAAACAGAAGCTGGCCTCTAGTAAATACAAAACATGTAATTTGAAATACTCGTCTTCATATAAAATAAATATGACGGGACACAATGTGTTTTTCGCACATGTGCGACCGGAAGTACTGGGTTAGCTAATGTATGCATGAATGGATAAGTGCATGTGTGCATGCGTACATGTGTGCATGTATGCGTGTATACGTGAATGCGTGTATGCGTGCGTGTATGCATGCGTGTATGTATGTATGTATGTTATGTATGTATGTATATATGTATGCATGTATGCATGTATGCATGTATGCATGTATGCATGTATGCATGTATGCATGTATGCATGTATGCATGTATGTATGTATGTTACCTTTATGTGTACGTACATACTTACGTACGTACGTACGGATATGTATATCCATATATGTATATATATATAAATATATATATATATGTGTGTGTGTGTGTGTGTGTGTGTGTGGATGCATGTATGTAAGCACACGTGTACGTGCTTTTGTATGTGGACGTACGTATTTTTGCACATGGTGTGTAGTGCTGTTGTAACAACAGCAAAACTACTGATTATACGAAGATGAATAAAACAAAACATTTCAGTCACACGCCATGAAATATACGGAAAATTGTAAGAAAATTACACAGGTCATACAAACAATTTACCCGTGTTTTTTTCCGACGGCGCTACCATCAGACGCGTGATGACTATGGTGGGCAGTTAACAATGATTTGTCGTTGGAATTTCCCGAAACACTAGCACAACGCACAAACGTCGAAGACTTCAATGACAGCAGCGTAGACATATTTCGCATCACACGTGACATGTTTAGATGATACCATTGTTTAGTAATTCGTTTTCTGAGTAACTGTAGCTAAATCAGACGACATACCAAGTCTTAGTGATTCCCACCTGCCGCGTGAACGGTGTAAACCATACACCGTCTGCAAAAGACCTGCTCCGTGGGAATTCTTTTGACTCAAAACTAACCCCCTGGCAAGATTCTGGAAATTTGCTGAGCACATTTTTATGTAATTTTTTTAGCATTTTAGAATTCCCCGTATGATTGACATTTTAAATATCAGTTTTAAAGTATTTTTTTTTGCAAATATTTCTGCAAGCATAATGTCTCTAGCAGAAACTAATTGAGTATAACATACATTGATCCAAACATGTAATAATACACTTGGTGTTTGCAAAACTATATGTGACTTGAATTTAAGACCTATAATTTTGCAATTAATTAATTTGATGATAGGAGCCTGTTCCCCATATTGGGCCATCTACTCATGACATATGACAATAACTATAGTTGGGCATTACAAGATGACAACATCAAACACTTTATGATAGTACAATTAACTGTGAATTGTGATCCATTGGAAATTACTCTGAAACAGTGACAGGTTCAGCTATTAAACCCATTCGTTTCGTATGCAGTACTGTATTGATATATAATTTATATTAACAGCATGTCATGAATGTTTGAAGGGACTGCACGACTGTACACTTTTGAATGGAACATGTATTTGTCTGTCAGTAATTATCGTAAAAACCAATTTCGATATCGCAATATTGCATAATAGTCGCAGATCGAACTGAAAAGAAAGATAGGGTTGAACGGCGAGCGGGAAAAAACTGTGGTTTCTGTTGTCAAACTCCCGCTATGTACAACTGCAGACGGTAAATACATTACAACAATAACTCGCACGCGCACACGCACACAAACACACGCGCACACGCACACACACACGCGCACGCACACATACACATACACGGGTAACTTGCTTACTGCCGCAAAAATAGCACCGACAATGTGAAAGTCATGTTTATCTTGGACAAGGGCTTATGTCCGTGTGATGAGGACACGGTAGGTTTAATAATAGTAAAAATAATAAGATAACTTCTATTGCGCCTAAATCATTGGAAACTAAGCTCAAAGGCGCATCAAAACAAAAGGATTGGTCAATCTCAAAATCCATAAGTAGTTTTCCAGTTGTCAACAGATGGGTCAAGGCGCTAGGGAGCTACGGTGGATAAGCCAGGTTGTAAAGATATGTTTTTAAATGACGACGGAATTTTTTAATATTTTCTACTGATCTAATACTAAGAGGGAGCATGTTCCAAAGAGTTGGTGCAGCAACAGGAAAAGCCCTAGTTCCAATGTTAGTGTTGACTCTAGGAACACAAAATAGGTGATCGAAGCTGGATAGGTTTTCTTACAGGAGTAAGCAATGGATGCAAATAAGATGGTTGCTTATTGGACAGTGCCTGGTATGCAATGGTACACATCTTAAATAGTATACGATATCGTACAGGAAGCCAATGCAAAGACTTCAAAAGTGGGTCAGAGCGAGAAAAACGAGGAGATCTTGTAACTACTCTTGCTAGACAATTTTGGGCACGCTAAAGTTTTGTGATATCCTTGCTAGAGATATTGTAAAGGAGGGAATTGCAATAGTCAAGTCTGCTGCTAACAAGCGCTGTTGCAATAATTAAGATGTCTATAGTTGCATTTGTATC
The DNA here is from genome assembly GCA_020002185.1 of Paraescarpia echinospica. Classification (NCBI taxonomy): domain Eukaryota; kingdom Metazoa; phylum Annelida; class Polychaeta; order Sabellida; family Siboglinidae; genus Paraescarpia; species Paraescarpia echinospica. The sequence goes on along the minus strand of CM034532.1, from coordinate 42,061,593 downwards.
TATGCACTAGGTATACTCTTCCGTTCTACTCACATGCTGCACATTCACGTTAAAAGCAGTCATGTTGAATAAGCACGGAGATTCTCATCGTGGATGTGCTGCGTTCACGTGATCACAGCGCATCTCTATGGTGGGTATGAAAACATAGTGAATGCAATTATAACAAATGTCTGTATGTATATGCGTATTTGCGTGTTTGTCTGTCGGTTGCTAAATTTATACTCTATGTATCATATATTATTAGTATTGCATTTTTAGTAGGTGCGAGGCTTGACGTGACTTCCCATTGTAGGACAGATACGTTTGTTTCCCTCTTCTGTGTCGTATCTGTCATTGGGCCAAGGCGAGAGCAAATCTATAAAAAAGTGCTTTATTTTAGGAGTTCAAATGGCGCAGCAAGTATGAATCCAAGGTCAAGCAAGGTCATCACGAAATGATTTTTTTTTTCGAAATTGGGCTCTTCCGCAAACGTCTTAACATTACAATGGTTGCATATCTATTAACCGTAATAAGAAAATGGTCATGACATATATATGTTTGGAAAGATTGTTATCTCCCGGTCAAAACGGCATATAAAATGAAGCTGTTACCTGATATGGTATGTATAGAGCTAAGGTCAAACAAGGTCACCGTGAAATGATACTGATGTAATGATATATATATATACACATACACACATATACACATACACGCACACACACATACACACACATACACACACATATGTATATATATTTATATATATACATACATATATATATATATCTTGGGTTTGCTTATCCTTTTCCGGACGTTGCAGCCTTGGTGGAATGTCTATAGACAGCTCTTTCATTTGCCAGTCTCCCACTCGCCAGACGTCTGCTCCCATCCATTCCTCTGTCCTTCCCCCATTGTCTCCTAGGTCTTCCTCTGCTTCTTCTGCCTTCCACTTTTCCTTCCATTATTAGTCTCTCTAGAGACTGATGCCGTTTCACATGGCCGAAATAACTTAGTTTCCGTTTCTTTACAAAGTTCAATAAAGTCCCGGTTATAACACCAAGCTCATCTGCGATGGATTCGTTAGTTCTGCGTTCAGTCCACGAAATTCGTAATATCTTTCTATAACACCTGTTTTCAAATGCATTTATACGTTTAGTAATGTTCTTATTAAGAGTCCAGGTTTCGCATCCATGTGTAGCCGTTGGAATTATGCAGACTCGGATAATTCGAAGTTTCATATCTTTGTTCGTTGTTTTCCACAACTTCTTCATCTTCGTCAACGTTTTACTCGCCATTGCCAACCTCCGCGTGATCTCTTTCGTCCCATCTCCATCCGCTTCTATCAGTGACCCCAGATATTCAAAACTTTTCACTCGTTCTATTTCCTCGCCATCTACTGTGACTTCTGATGGTTCTCGACATCCATTCACATCCATAATCTTAGTCTTCTTTACGTTTAGTTTCAATCTTTTCATCTCGCTGTGCTCTTTAACAGTAGTTATCAGTTTATCCAATCCCTCTTTTGTATTGGATATTAACGCTGTGTCATCGGCATATCTCAATTCATATATCTCCTGTCCATTCACTTCTAGTCCATTAAAAAACTTGCTTCTCATGTCAGTCTCGACTTCTCTCATGATATTCTCTGTGTATAGACTGAATAGGCGGGGGGACAAAATGCACCCCGTCTCACTCCCTTGCCGAATGGGAACCAATCTGTGGTACAACACTCTAATCTCACTGCAGACTGCTGTCCAACATATAAATTTGGGATAAGTGATGTAATTTTCTGGTCAAATCCCATGCGTATCAAGGTTTTCCAGAGTTGTTGATGACTAACATTATCAAAAGCTTTTGAATAATCTATGAAACAGATCCTAAGGTCATGGCTGAATTATCTGTATTTCTGAATTAACATCTTCAGGTTGAAAATGTGATCTCTTGTTCCTCTTCCAGTCCGGAAACCGCATGGCTGATGAGGGATATAGTCCTGTGGTTTGAGCATTCTTGTATGTCACCTTTTTTCGGTATTGGTATACGGATGGCTCGTTTCCAGTCCATGGGCCATGTTCCACTTCTCCATATTTTCTTGCATAATGTGTGATAGATATCCACGCCTGCTTCTCCATTTGCTCTTATTAGCTCTGCAGTGATGTTATCAGTGCCAGGTGATTTTCCGTCTTTTAGACTTTTTATTGCCCACTCCACCTCTGAACGCAAAGGCTCAAGTTCATCTTCTGGTTCTGTCCTCTCTCTGCCTTCGTCCATGTCTACCTCTTCTGTTTCTTCTTTCTTAAACATGCTTTCACAATATTGCTTCCATCTTTCAAGTATGTCATCGCTTTCTGTTAGAGTCATTCCCGTTTCATCTTTAATAACGCCAAGTCTAGGTTTGAACGACTGTGTCATAAACTTGATTTCCTCGAACATACTGCGACTATCGTTCCTTCTCATACATAGTTCTATCTTTTCGCATTTCTTCTCTAGATATTTCTTCTTGTCTTCCTTACACATTCGTTTAATCATCTTGCACTTCTCTCTGTATTTCTCATGATAATTCTCACTCATTTCTTTGTTCTTCTTTAACTCTTTCCTTTCGTCAATCATCTGTAGTGTGTCTTTGCTTATCCATGGTTGTTTTTGTCTCCTCTTTTTAGTGAAGTGTTTGTCAGCTGATTCCATAATGATGTTCCTAATTTCTACTGCCAACTCTTCTGGTTCCTTCTCGTCAGCCACTGTCTGTAATACTCCGAAACTGTTCATAACCTCTATTCGGTATCCTTCTTTGATATCACTGACGTCATACCTCACTATCTCTTTCCCTCTCTTCATCTTTCTTAATTTTATCGCAATCTTGGCGCTTAGCAATTCATGGTCAGAGCCACAATCGGCTCCCGGTAATGTCTTTGTATTAAACACAGACGTCCTCCATCGTTTTGGTATCAGTATAAAGTAAATTTGATTTTTGTTCCGACCATCTGGTGTTGTCCAAATGTACAGTCTTCTTTGATGTTGTTTGAAGAAAGTATTGGTGATCACCAGTTCATTCTCTATGATAAACTCAACAAGTCTATCTCCTCTCCCATTTTTCTCGCCTAGTCCATATTTCCCGATATTTCCATTTTCTTCTTCGTTTTGACAACTGCCAACTTTTGCATTGAAATCGCTCATCAGTACTACCATGTCTCTCCTGTTTACCTCGTCAACTGTTCGTTGCAGTGTATCATAAAACGTTTCTATTACATCGTCGTCTGCAGTGCTCGTTGGTGCATAAATTTGAATACATGTTATATTCGTGGGTTTTGCTCGTATTCGTATGGTAATAATTCTGTCATTGACCGGATTGTATCCTAATAGTGCATTTTCAGTTTTCTTTGACAGATAGAACGCAACACCACTCATCCCTGACTTAGTTGCTCCTGAGTATATAAACTTTCCTCCTGAATCCGGGCGAAAGTGTCCTTGTCCGACCAACTTGTGTTCCGCAATCCCTAATATATTTACCCCATATCTTTCTGCTTCCGATGTTACCATTTGTAGTGTTCCATGACTCGTTTTTCTGATGTTCGATGTTGCCACATGGATTTTCCCTTTTAGCGTTTTGTTGCTGGTTTTACCTCCCGCCCAGTCGGGCATACTACCGTCATCAGCTCTGGCGTTACTTCCAACATCTCCAAGCTCTTCCCCAGTATGAGTCGTCCTATCCAGCCTGGGGGGCTCACCACTAGGACCTCTCTTACTGTCTGTATTCTCCATCAAGGTTTCTTGGGCTAATACAGCGGTAGTTGCCCACTGCTTTCCGCTGGTTTGTGTATGGTTAACTCCATTATTCCTTGACTTAAAAGTCTTGCACCGCAGGACAGCGGGTCACCGGTCCTTCCACGTGCGTCTTGGTAGGTACCTTGCAGTCTGGTGAAAGGCTGTTGCTGTTTCGCATTTGTAGCCGGGGGTGTAGCCAATCGGCTGGCCGCCTACTCCTCCGAGACAGTCTTTGTGTACTGAGGGCAGACGTCCATCGACTCAATAGGCATTAGCCTACAAGCCTTACTCATGTAGTTTTGCTGATCAGCCGAGACCATTGCCCGGGGTGTGGCCACTGCCGTACACTAGCAGTTCCTAGGAGCCATACATGAGCTAGATAGACTGTGGAAACCAGTGGTTAGAGCCTCCACAGAAGTGGAGCGGCTGCCCATCACCAAAGGGACTATTCCTCCAGGTTCTACCCTACACCCCATATATATATATATATTCACATGCAGGCAGGACACATACACACACACACACACACACACACACACACACACACACACACACACACACACACACACACACACACACACACACACACACACACACACACACACACACACACACACACACACACATATGACGTTATTCATGTATCAATTAATTGTGAAAGTAAACACAACTACAGCATCAAGAACTTTAGTAAAAGTTCATAACATGGCCATCGACGTTGGCGTAAACTTGAGTCGGCTATATTAATTGCAGTCGCCAACAAACTCCTTTGAAATGTATCATATGTCTTAAGTGTGTGGTGCTACGTCACGTGACGACTGTCAGGTGTGAAATCTAAATCAAGGCGAGCACCTGAGAGCCGGTCTTGTGTAAGGTGTGGACAGATATGTAAGGTGCGGTGAAAATGGAAGTGCCAACACATTAAGCAAGGTACAGATCATTTATTCCGACACTGACTGGTATTGATTTAAAGGGAATGTTAATTTCTTCACATAACCGGGCAGTGAATAATAATGTATGGTGAAATACAATGAATGTCCTGGCACACAATACCATGTGATATACGTGGGTGAAGGAATGGCGTGTAGGACAATCCCACTGATGATGTATTATGAGCCGGCGAGTTATGGTCTCGCAAAATAGATCATGTTGCGCTAACAAACGGTTCCCGTGTCATGAACACACGTATTCGCTTTGTCATCAAAATGAATAATAGTTTTGTAAATGTCCACGTGTGAGTTTATTCTCACGAGGTTGATATGTGAAGTGCCTACCCCTTGGGTCGTCGAGTGTCGTTTGTTATCATCATAAACCGAAACACCCCTTTGCCTAACTTGCGTAAAGCCTGGTCTTCTGGTCGTCGTTCTCAAAAACGACTTAACCGGCCTAGTCTGTCCCGATAGTCGGTGATACCAATGTCCCATGTGTTTCTACCATAAGTGTTGTTTTGTAGGAGTTTGCGTTTGTGGTAAGCTAACACTGAATTTTTTGAAAGAAAGCTTATAAAACTATCTGGTAAAGAAATGTGTTTGGAAAAAATGTATTTAGTCAAATCACGGACTTACATTTATGTATATGTGGTCAAATAAATTAATATCGGTGAGCAATATAATTATACTTAAAGTACAAGCATGTTAGTACCAGACCCGGGAATACCATTATAATTTGGGAACATTAAAAGTTGAAGGTACCAGTGGCACGGGAACGAAATTCATATTGGGGGAGCTACCGAAGCTTCAGCACCACTGAAAAATGATCGCCGCCGCGCAGCCGCATATGTTCACATCTTCCTTCACCTTGTGGCTGTCTCGGGTGGCTCGATTGTGCAACGGAAAACGGGGGGGTGCCGTTCGAAATTTCTTTCCACTGCGCCAACTATTACTGGGAGGGGGCAGAAAACCATATGTCTGCCCTCCAATTGCACAAACCTTTAACAGTCACGCTCGCCACAAAAACTAACATTCGTGCTCACATTTAATGCGGGGGGGGGGGCAGAACCATGTATCTGCACTCCCAAGGGAAATTCTAAGGGGCAGCTCCCCTCGTCCCCCCGCCTATGGAAGGAAGTAATACGTAACAACCGGTCACAGTCACGTGTATGATCCACCTATCGACGTGCACGCGGTTATCGATATTTAGATTAAACTCAATATCTATATGCATTTATTTATTTCACGAGGGGGGTGCTGTAGGAAATTGTTCGCTGCTGCGCCGCTGTAACTTCGCCTTCTCCGCTGTCTCGGCAGTGAACTCATGACATCCGAACACAGGGGGACAACAAAACTAACATTCACGTTCATATTTAATGGGGGGGGGGCAGAACCATATGTCTGTTTTTCACATTACAATTTCGTCCTTGGTTTCGCATGTCCAAAAGATTAAACGCGATTTCTATATATGTATTTATGTTATATATTTATATATATATATTTTTTTCAAACCATGAGTTTTGAAGACTATAAAGACCGCGATAGCAACACGTTGTGCGAGGATGTTCGCAATACTTAATACAAATTTCAAATGACAACATTCAAATGGGCTATAGCAATGCGGTATATGTATAGTCCATGAGCCTAGCCTGCAGATATTGAAGTTGATTATCAAATTGAGGTACTAATTCCCACTATGATTTTTAGTTACACCAATATCTGATGTATCGGAAAATATGCGATGGACATTTCAGAAACGTAGCTTATTACCTTTTGGACGCCATCTTTAAACATAGCTGCCATTTTCAAGCGGAAGTCAAGCTATTGAAAACTGATGTCGTACAGCTCAATCTAATGACTGGATCTTAAAATTGTATTAACGAAAGTTCGGAGTACGACAATACTAATATAATCTTTCTGTTATCATTATTGGCAAAATTATAGGGGAAACTGTTACGGAAAACGCAAAAAAAAACATTTTGTTTCAAAAAAATTTTAACTTCAGTTTTTGTAATGTTTTAGAAAGATAAATGATACATGAAAATATAGGCAACTGGCTATATTTCTGTCATATCTTCTGTACTGCTTCTGTGTATTGTCGGCACATCAAAATATAAACGTACCCCCATCTCGTGTCTGTAGACGGGAACACAGATTCATTTACTACTTACAGCAAAACGGCTTGGCAGTTTTGCATGATTTTTTTGGTGAATACGTAAGCGTATATATTCTATGTATCTATGATGTCAGACACAGAACAAATCAAGTATGCATATGATTTATTAACCTAATAACTACTTCAGAATTCAGAAGCCGTGCCAACCATTAGCCTATAAATATTATGTTTAAACTTCTGTCTTCGAGTATATAAAGTCAATAAAATATATAAATCAAATTATATGATCGGCAATTACGTATTGCTATGCAAATATTCTGTTTTCAAACATTAGGCCCTAGAACGTGGCCCAATAATACCCTTAGGGGTGATGCTGCAGTAATCTACGTATGATCGAGCTTGCCTATGCGTGTAGGTTAACGTTTTCTTTCAGGCGGATTGAACCTCGAGCGTCAAACTTTCAGGGATTAATCTACGACGACTAAAATAGCACATGAGACTTATATCTTCAAAATACAAAATATTTCAAAAGTTTGTCAACTTTTATGGAGTAAATCAGTTGTGCGGAACGTAAAACGTAATGTGCGCATACTATATAACAATCGCACAAATTATGCACACGCGGAAAATACCTTGAGAAAATAGTCCATCCATAATGGACTTGACATCATGAAGTAGACGCTGGCATAATACGCTTATGCCTACCCTGATGTCAGATATTATATTTTACATATCTCCGGTATCCTCTTCTAGAATATACATGAATGTAAGATTTCATCGTTTACGCAACCGCTCGGTATTTGCATCAACCAGTCTATCACGTGGTTCGGGACCATCATCTGCTGGGTCCACCATACTTTCCAGGTGCAGTGCAAGAACAGCTTCGCTAGTTTTCTTCATGCTCCCGTCAATGTTTGCAACTGATTGTAGCTGCGGTCCAAGAGGATGGATAAACACAGTGTCCTTTTTGTAATGCCATCCAAGAGCTGAATTTCTGATCGGACGGTTCCAGCAAACGAGTCAACACCTTAACATGGTTAGTTCGTTGTGCTGTTGATGCTGTATCTGCAAGAGGTCCAGATAAATCAGCTGGTTTGACTGTAAGTGGGCCTTCTCTTTTCCCAACGCTGTACACTGAAAGCAATTTCTCGGATAGCTGGATTGACGGCTTCTTCTCTGGTTTAGCAACTGTACACGTTTTTTGACGCGGCTTGCACTTCAACAACTTTGGTTGGTGAATGATGCCATTGACTTGATGTGATGTTCTTCACCAAGTCAACGATTCCTCTTGCCTACTAATGTTGTCGAACGCCAACACTGTTAGAACGGAATGACGTACATTGGGAAGAAGTAGAACATAATCACTATCAACACTTGATAGTTTATCAGCGCTGTGTCAATTTCTTAAAGATCCAAATGAGAGTACCCGTGCCCGAAAGGCTTCAGGATTTTGATTACCTCAATCTTACATGTGAAAGTTTTGATAATTCACAGACGTAGGACCTGCTCAGATGTCTTCACAGCACCACCATTCCCAACACTGATAACACCGCGGGTTATTAACCATGCCAATTTGTTAGCGCGTGTCCAGAACCGCTGTCACTGGCACCGCATAAAACCAGAAGAACTGTATGTAGAGATGGCGGAACAGTAACATTATTAGTTTGCCAGTTCAAAATATCATTGCTACGTCTGTCTCAAATTAATTCGAGGCAATCTCTATGTGTTTTACGAACTAGATTTCTTGGAAAATATTTTAGTTAACTAGAAGTTCAGCCTAGTTACCTAGTGTAACAGCTGGACTATGCACATGCAAAGGGCGGTTAAAATGTATTACTGCGGCGTCATTCTAAAGGTATTGCTGGGCTATTGTTTAGAGCCACACGTTTGGAAACAGATTATGTGCATAGCAATACGTAACTGCCGATCATATAACTTGATATGCATATTGTATTGACTGTATATATTCGAAGGCAGAAGTTTAAATATAACATTTATAGGCCAGTGATTGGCACGGCTTCAGGTTAATAATTTATTTAATCTGTATCTGACATCATAGATGCATAGTACATATGTGTTCACATATTAACACAAAATTTCATGCAAATCTGCCAAGCCGTTTTGTTGTAAGAAGTAAATGAAGTCTGTATGGTAGTGTTCCCGTGTACAGACATTTTTATGTGCCGACAACACATAGAAGCAGTTCAGAAGACACGTAAAATGACAGAAATATAGCCAATTGCATAAAGTTTCATAAGACAAAATTATTATTTATGTTTTTAAAACATTACAAAAACTGAAGTAAAAAGATTGTCAAAAATTGCATTTATTTCGTTTTCCTTGACATTTCCCCCTATATTTTCCCCAATAATGATAATAGAAAGATTATAATAGTATTGCCGTACTCGGAATTTTATTATGAAAAACGTTTTGTTAATACAACTTTAAGATCTAATCATTAAATTTAGCTGTATGACATCAGTTTTGAATAGCTTGACTTCCGCTTGAAAATGGCAGCCATGTTTAAAGATAGCCTCGCACTAGGCATGGTCCAACACACAACTTGCGACATTATAGAGCACTAACAGTCATACGTATTCAGTGGTACAATAAGATATAAGTTGCCGCAAAGAACGATAAGAAACACTATCCAAATAATTAATTAACAGTACATGCCATATTGATATGGATATGATTCCAAGCCTACGGAAGTTCGCCTCTGACTCAGTCACAAGGGCTATATGACTCGAGGTGTACTTGTTTGCATGGCCTCTCGTACTCTCTATTAACTGTTCCAACCTTTCTCACGCCGTGTGTGATCCATAAAACAAGCACAACAATAGAAACAATGTTTGTATTCATAGAGAGATGGGGTCGTTAAAAATCTTACTCAAATCAAAAATGAACACCACCACAAATTTCACGGGCAACGGCGTTCAACGTCATTATTAATTGGCTAATGTGAATACAAACTTTATTAAAACAGTTTCTTTTAAATGTATCCAAGACGTCAATTACTTTGTAGAGGCTTTTGTCAGAATACCACACAAACGTTTTCAGTATACGTGATGCAAAATTACGTCAATGTACACGTGGAATAGATCGTCTCAACTGTTGAAGGCAACTACAATCTCCCCGCGATATTCTTAGAACTGCTGTCTTGCGATGAACACCAACAACGTCACACGACTACTGAAAGCGGCTCAGTACAACGCTGATGAAGACTTAGACATTGCGACGGTAACAAAAGCTACGTTGAACCATGATTCAAACAGGTAACTGTTCTTCCAAATAATTATGTAGTTCGTTGGAATGGACAGAGGGTAGTTCGTGTAGGATTATAGGAAGTTCATTCTCACAGAGGACAATAAATAATGGTATCAGTTGATAGTATAAATATTAGCAGCGTGAATATGGTCTATGTCAAAACAAAATCGACAACTATTTTGGAAGGGTGGATAACACAATAATAAATGCACTGTAGATATGCCCACTACTTCCGTTTCTGTTTGCCATGTGGGTATTTGCTTTACGAGGCAATTTGTTCAGTCATGTTAATGTATAAATCTACAAAATCTCTTCAAGTATTCGCGACCGGAACCGGAAGTGTACATTGATGTGCTTGTGTTTGGTTAGTGTGTGTGCGTGTGTATGTGTGCGCGCGTGCGTGCGTGCGTATGTACGAAACCGTGTTTCAACTATCCCCGGCCCCCCTACCTCTACAAATGACAGTAATAAACTATATTAGAGAAATATGGAAAGCGTTAACAAGAAAAGTGGAAGAAGGTACCAGTTAAGTGATTAAGTGTAGACCCCACAACCCACAAAGGAACAAGGGGAAGAAGAAAATGTAGTCAAGTTAATCCCTACACAAAATATGTTTACGCGCAACAATCGACTGCCCTTAAGCTGATTAGTATGGTATGCACCATACACGAACGCACGCACGCACGCACGCACATACGCACGTAGGTACACACGCACATACACGAACAAACCCACCCATTACCCCTACCCCACCATACACACACTCGCACACGCATACGAACACATATGGAAGCCGCACGCACGCACGCACGCACGCACGCACGCACACTCACTCACACACACACACACACACACAGAAACACACACACACACACACACACACACACACACACACACACACACACACACACACACACACACACACACACACACACACACACACACACACACACACACACACACACACACACACACAAACACACACACATGCATCGTACATATATGTACATCTTGCAACCGAGCGGACAAACAATGCAGATCGATTTGTATTCAAGTCGTCTTTATTATATTTAGGAACAATTTATAGTAGCATCGGTGCAGTCACGTTGTACCAGCGCGGGCTGAATCGAACCTCATACTTCAGTTCCACATTGACCGGAATGTCTCTCCAAGACCACGAGGACGCGGTCAGTCGGACGCCGTTAACTTCAGCGCCGTCGCTACGCCTCAAACGACACCTTCTCCGCGGCAACTGGTGCGGCAGGTTTTGCTTCAGGCGCCTTTCTCGCCCCCGCCTCCGAAGATGGCATGATGGCCTTCACACCGCTCGAGTACTTTCGCCAGCATGTCCAGCCCCAGCAGTACCAGCCGCTTCTCTCGCAGATGTAGAACTTCTTCTGATAACAGTCGTCGTCGAACCAGCCGTAAGTACGACTGTTCGGCGAACGTTCTTTGATAGCCATGCAGTTCTGGTAGGACAGATAGTTGTTCGGTTCGCGTCGAAGCCAGTATGTGGGGTTTACGCTAGTGTCTGAAAGCGACCAGTGTTTGCATAGGGTTGCACAACCGCAACACGTAGATACAATTAATCTTACACAACACACACCGTTCATTAAAGTTGCATTCGTAGTTAAACAACCATTTTAAATTGAGTATTTTTTATTTAAACAAAATGTATGTACAACACGAATAATATTTATTTGTTTGATCATACTTGCTACCATACATGTCACTTTGTCATTTTATTCAATAAATTATGCTTTTGTAAAATTATTATTCGCCATGAAACTAAAATGTTTCTTTTGTGCCGTTTTATCTTAAAATAGCATATTATGTAAAAAAAAAACATTTATATGAAGTTGAGAAAAGTTATATATTGTGTATGGCACATGTTGGCACCATTTGAATATATATTTCTTTTAACTGATCAAATATTTAACTACTGCTATTTACTGCTATGATTTCAAATTCTACTAATTTATATATTTATCTACTTGTGTGATGGTATTTAATTTAATAATTTTATTAATATTCTATTTTATTCCTAAAAATTAATTACATTTGTTAGTTATTATTATTATTGTTTTAACAGATTGGTGGAACACTCTACGCGCACCAAAACAATTTGAACACGAATCAATTTACTATACTAGAAAGAAAGAAAATAATAAATAAATAAAATTGTATAAATGAAAAAAAAAACGATTTACCACTATATATCAACACGTATGCAGGCACATCTATTTGAACATTTTCGCAATTGCTTACATTTTTCCTGACAAGTTATAAAAACATTTACTTGGAAGAAGGATTCTTCGTGTAAGTGTTAGAGTACTTACAAGACGGGTCCCACATCCACGTGCGCTCCTGTTCCAGATCCGTGGCCCCGAGCCAATATTCGGCTCTCTCCAGGAGATGGTGATGGTCACGACCTGAAAATGTACACGAACTCTCACACACGTGGATCTGTACTTGGACACACTCCTAGACACTCTACAGTCTTACAATGGACACGAGTGTATAAATAAAGTTCATTATTGCTATTACTATTTTTTAAATGCGTTAATATAATAACACATTAAAAAAAAAGATCAATACATATATATATATATATGTATATATATATATATATATATATGGGGTTGACCGTACTGTTCTTAATTGATCTATTCATTATGGAACGGGTAGGATGTCAAACATTTCTTGAAAACACTGTTTTAAATATTGTATTAATAAAACATGACCATTCAAAATAAAATTGGATTGTTTAATGACATTGTCATGTTTCTGATATTTTGAAAACAATATTGCGTTTTGCTGAATACTTTACAAAAACTTTGAATATCATAATGATGTTTCAAAATAATCACTGTAAAATTATAAATATCTTAAACAGATCTTTACGACGTTTTAAATATTTTCAAAATGTCTTAGTTACAACTACAAAACGTTACTGAAGCAAATGTTGCCGTGGCGTTTACAATGTATGTGGCCTATCTAAAATGTCATAACCATGGCAGACACTATGTATTTGGTGGGAGATCCTCTTTTGTGTCAGAAACTGTTGTCTGACCTCTGCGTCTGTACAGTTGACGTTGCAGCCAGAGCTGGGTCGGTGCATTCCTCACTTCCATCATGTCGGAGCGCATTGAGCGGCAGTAGATCTGAGAAAAAATAAAACCTGATTATATCAATACAAAATCGTTCTGGCACGAGAATATGAAAATACACAGATTAACTCCAGAAAGCGCGAGCTGGTATGGACATATTATATAGCAGGCAACGAATGACGACACTTCACACAGGCAAGTCCAATTGAGCTAACCCAGTACTTCCGGTCGCACATGTGCGCAAAACTGTGTTCCCATCATATTTATTTAGTATGAAGACGAGTATTTCAAATTATATTTTTTGGGCATTTAGTAGAGGTCAGGTTCTGTCTCGAGAGACAATGCTTGTTGTAGCTACATCAAGTAGCTTGACTTGGATTTCTGGCATGACGTCTGGCACGCTTGATTTCCTGGCTTATCTGGTATGCTTCGATGTCGTTTGCTGAACCACTAGTGAGAGAGGCTCGCCAGATGTCTCTGTCCTCAGCAAACGTCTGCCAACGTAGAGGGTCGATGCCGTAGTCTTTTAGATCTCTCTTGACCACATCATTCTTTAGGACCGTGAAGACAGGCTTCTCTGTTTACATAATCAAAAGCTTTTGTAAGATCCATAAACGCTACACGGAGTGACGTATGTTGCTCCCTTGCTTTCTCTTGTAGTTGTCGTACACAGAAGATCATATCTGCAGTTCCTCTGCCATAGCGGAGCGGAAACCGCACTGTGAATCGGGGTAAACCCGTTCTGCCAAAGTTTTATTGCAAATATTTTCCCTACAACACTGAGCAGAGATAATCCTCTGTAGTTATTGCAGTCGTCTCTGTCACCCTTGTTTTTGTACAGTGTGATTATATTTGAATCCCTCATTTCTTGTTGAATTGGGCGTTCCCGCCAGCACTTTAAGATAAGGCTGTAGAGTGGTGGTAACAAGGCCTGACTGCCAGCCTTAATCAGCTCTGCAGGTATTGCATCTCGAACAGAGGCTTTATTATTTGACAGTCTGGCAACAATTGCCTCCATCTCTGAGAAGTGTGGTTCGTCATCATGTTCTTCCATAATCTCCATAGAACGGACTTTGTCAATTGTAGGCACATAATACGGTTTTTGTCCGTGCCATAAAGGTCGGAGAAGTGCTCAATCCAGCGAGTAATTTGGTCATCTCTTTTTGTTAGTGTGACACCATCTTTCGATTTGAGAGCTGCAATATTCATTATTGTGGGATCAATAGCTGTTTTTATGCCTGCATACAAAGTTTTAGGTTCCCATTATTTGCCGCTGTCGCGATATCCTCACTCAGGCCAATGTAGTATTCGTTAAGCGCTTCCCTGTTTTTTTCTTTGAGCAAGACTTCGGGAAGCCCTATAGCAAGCCCTGGTGGTCTCATTTGGTCAGCTTTTGAATTCCACGAGTGCTTTACTTTTTTCCTCAGTTACCGGTTTCATAGTGCCAAGACTAGCTGTGAACCAGACTGGTTATAACAAGAGCTTATGCCAAAGGTGTCCAAGGCTGATTTGTGAATTGTTTGTTTAAAAAGCCTCCAATAATCATTTGCATTCCCGTTTTAATTTGTGACCATGTTTTTTCCACTGTGGTCGGCGACAGTTTCATATTTGAGATGACAAGGCTATCATCCGTGTCGCAGTCTGCACTGTGGCGTGATTTAATTTTTGTGACATCGTTCAGGTTGCATCGGCGAACCAGAACAAGGTCTAGTTGATGCCATGTCTTCGATCTTGGGTGCATCCAGGATACCTTGTGATGAGCTTTATATTGTGTGTAGGTATTGGCGACACATAATGGAATTTAGCACTAAGCTCTAGGAGACGTTGTCCATTGTAATTTATTTTCCGCATGCCAAACGTACCTATGGCGTCATGCCAGGTTTCTTCGTCATTCCTCACTCTAGCATTGAAATCCCCAAGTAGGATTAGCTTGTCCGAAGTAGGCACAGACTCAACTACTTGTGCGAGTGACGCATAGAATACATCTTTGACGTCTGACTGTGCTATCAAAGTGGGTGCATAGGCAGAGATAACTGTGGCATGACCGTTCTCCAGAGTCATAATACGATCAGAGATTGCGTGTGGCCCCTTTGACTTGCTGCACAAGGCATTCTTAACAGTAAGTCCAACTCCATGTTGACGGTTGGAGTCAGCTGGTTTGCCTGACCAGTATATTGTGAATTCAGACTCTCTAATGGAGCCTGTCTCAATTAGTCGTGTTTCTTGCAGTGCTGCAGTGTCAATTGACCTCTTGGCCAATTATCGGTTGATTACAGCACTCTTTCTTAGATCGTTAATGAAATCGTAATCTGGGGACATTCCTGCGGTCATTGACCGTACATTCCACGTGCCGAAGCACAGTTTTCGTTGTCGTTTTGCAGGTGTGATGGTTGCAGTCTGGTATTAGGTCTGCACACCCAGGCAGGCCTTCAGACAGTGGCGGGTTAGATCCTTATTGACTAGTGTCCCCTCTGTTGAAAGAATGATGCAGCTAATCCCAGGGCAGTAAAACATGTTCCTAGTTTGCCCTTGTGAGTCGATGTTAGGAGATTTACAGCCAAGACACTTCTCTTGACCCAATCCGCTGTACTCTGGAGAAAAGAGCATGGCTGATACGTCCAGGAACGGGTTGGTTGCAGAGGATGCCGGAGTGTGCGCAGGAAGTACACAAACCGCCTGTGGATCCAAAACCAGTCTTTCTGTTAGGGTTTACTCCCTTAGCCTTTGGCTCAATAGCCTAACCATAAGACAGCGGTTGCTAGTTGTTCATAGCTGTGACATAGGTTGGTAACAGTGACAGAGCGTGTCCACATGCTAGTGGGTCATGCACACAGCACCTCTGGGGCCCCATGCTGCTCCGAGATCCCCCGTCTAATTAGCCTGGTGCCTCACTGTGACCAGTATCCATTAGTTATTATACCTCTGGTAGGTTATAGTGGGAGTCTAGTTTTAGGAGAGGCTACTGTACTGGCAGACAAGACTTACGCACTCGGCATGTCTTTTTGCCGAGGCTAGCCAGCGGTGGAAGCTGAAAGCAAGAGGTAACAAAACCAGGGCACTGATTACTCCTCAACAGGGGGCTAAGACGCAATATTTTAAAACGTAAATATGCCTGCCTGGGATGATGTAGAATGGTATCAAAGTTAGGCAAAACTCAAGTTATAACGGCGAAATCAAGTTGGGTCCGTTCGACACAAGTGCCCAAACAGAACTGAGTTAAGACGTCAACTGCAGTAAAGAGAAGAGTATATGAAAAACGCCACTATGAAATCACGTCGTCTTACCTTGGCTTCCGCCCAGCTGGCGACATCTCGCACGAACTTGTAGCATCTGCAGTACGGCCAACTGGGAAACGGACGCCACACGTAGCCAGGTCGGCAATCTAGAATATAACAAGGAAGAACACCGCAATATAGTAAACGATATAAACAAGCAAAGAGAATGGAGCTAACGATGCCACGAGAAGTCAAGTTTCTGATCTCTGTCGTATTTGTTGCTCTTCTCTTTCTCCCTGAAGTCCGGGGCGAGGCTGGCAACTATACTGGACACGATGTTTGTTCTCTTTCATCTTCCGCGCTGGTCACGTTTCAGTTCTGTCTCCACTCTCCACGCCATATATCTGTCACTTTCATCTCCACTCACTTCCCAATGTATGTATGTATGTATGTATGTATGTATGCATGCATGCATGCATGCATTCATGCATGTATATATGTATGTATGTATGTATGTATGTATGTACGTATGTATGTATGTATGTGCGTATGTATGTGCATATGTATGTATGTGCGTATATATATGTGTGTATGTATGTGTATACGTATGTGAGTACTTGTATACATACGTGTGTGCGTGCATAAGTACGTACATGTGTACGTACGTGTGTAGGTACGCGTATAGGTACGTGTGTACGTACGTGTGTACGTATGTGTGTTCGTATGTGTGTAGGTACGTGTGTACGTATGTGTGTATGTACGTGTGTATATTACGTGTATATGTACGTATATATATATATATATATATACATATATATATATATGTATATATATATATATATATATATATATATATATGTATATATATATATATGTATATATATATATATATATACATATATATATATATATGTATATATATATACATATATATATATAGATAATATATGTATATACAAATTTCAACAGATACAAAACTGGTGTTCTATACAACCTATATGAACTCACAGCAGAAAGGATAATATCTAGGGCCTTGTATCGGAATTGCTAAATCGGGTCTACCCGGGTCACCAGATGGACGAGATGCCGAGACGACGCCACACAGCAGCAGCACGCCTGCAACAGAGTGACGTCACACTGCAGACATCGCAACACAGCGGCTGCCTGTAAACGTAACTAACGTCACGTAGAACAACATGTTATTACTACTACTACACACGCACGCATGCACACACGCATGCACACACGCATGCACGCACACACGAACGAACGAACGAACGAACGAAAGAACAGACAAACGAACACACGAAAGAAAGACCGAACGAACGAACAAACAAAAGAAAGAAGAACCAGCGAGCGAGCGAGTGAGCCAGCGAGCGAACAAACACACTACCAATATGTATATAGCAATTTGTTAAAGCGTCTGCTGTCAAAATTTGCAACAAACTAATGTATCAAGATTTAATCAGATTTCATAAATTTAACAAAATTGTCATCAGAACCAAAAGCGTGGATAAGGACTCCAACGGTTTTAAAATTGAGATATCAAAGATTATTCATCTATATACACCGCACCTTTATGACAGATTCGCTGTTATAAGCGCATTCACTCCGGAAGCATTTATTAGATATACGCGTGTGAACGTAAACTTACCTGCTGCCAGCAATGTTCGCCGAACCATGTTGCCGATTTGTCCACGAAACGTCTATTGATATTGACTGAAATAGTAATGCTGTTTTGACAAGACACTAACAATAACTTGTAACCGCCGTGTAAAAAAGAATGCGTACATATCTTAATAACAGTAATCACTCAGCACATTATTGGATAGTGTAAAGCTCTCTGTATACCAGTGCAACTTACAATATTTGTGTGAGGACAGTTTGTACCAGAATAAATAAGTTACAACACTTAACGTTACTTGTACCACTTCCGAGAGGTAGTGCAACTTTTGTTGTACCAGTGCAGCTTACAACGATTTGCTTGTGTAAATATGTTTAAAAGAATGAACCAGTACAAGTGCCTTTGTAAAAAATAGTTGAATCGTTGCAAGTTGCACCGGTACCAAATGCCTATGTAAAGACAGCTCTGGTTAATTCTGAAAGTTAGTTTTAACTGGCGAGTTGCAGAAACGACGTATTACCTTGTCTTGAAGCGCCGCAGACGTGATAGAGAAGTCCATGACGATTGGGCGTTTATATCTGCATGAAGCAATATGAATCACCGACAAGAAGCAACCGACCTTCACCCTGTCAAGACACAACCCGTAGACGCCACTTAACCTTTAATGACACTGCAACACAACGCTTCACAGAGATGCGCGTTGTAAAACAAGTATATAATCACCAGTTCCAGACTACTGTGCCACAAACAAGGACTAGTCGCAAACGTCATTCTCTCGCACCAGGGGTGGTGGTAAAGAGAGGAATGGTACCACACTTCAGATCAAATAACTCGTTTTAAATGGAAACGATCAACATGTTGCCATAGGGCTAGGCGAGTTAAACTGCATTCATTATTATGAGTGTCTGTCTACGATGAATATTTTAATAAACAAAGCAGTAATACTTAAAACACGCATGTATTCACGTACGTATGTACGTACGTAGATACGTGTGCATTTATGTACGTATGTATGTACGTATGTACGTATGTGTGTACGTATGTATGTACGTATGTATGCACGTATGTGCGTATGTATGTATGCTTGTATGTATGTATATATGTATGTATGTATGAATGTATGTATGTATGTATATATATATTATACATTACATTTATATATATATACGTACGTATGTATGCATGCAGGCATGTATACATATATGCAGGTACGTAGGCTGTTAATGCGATGGTGTGTATGAACCTTCTCCCACTGAGGCAGACGAATTCCGTTCGAGGGAAAAATAATTCTGCTCTAGGTCTCAAAGGGAGGTACCGTTGGATGTTTTGGAAGCTTCAAGGTCGGAAGTTCTTTGGGAGCCTCAAGTCAACCACGCTACAGGCATGTATGCATGAATGGATGAATGTATGCGTGCATGTGTGCATGCGTGAATAAATGCGTGTATGCGTGTGTGCGTGTATGCGTGTGTGCTTGTATGCGTGTATGCGTGTATGCTTGTATGCATGTATACATGTATGAATGTATGCATGTATGTATGTATACATGTATGAATGTATGTATGTATGCATGTATGTATGTATGCATATATATGTATTTATATATATATATGTGTGTGTGTGTGTGTGTGTGTGAGCGTGTGTGTATATGGATCATGCATGTAAGCACACGTGTACGTGCTTATGTATGTGTACTTACTTATATTTGTTCATAGTGTGTTGTGTTGTTGTTAGGGATGGACGTAGACTAAGTCATAAACTAATGAGTATAAGACGATGAACAAAACGAAACATTTCAGTCACATGCCATCAAATATACGGAAAATTGTAAGAAAATTACAGAAGTTATACAAATAATTTACCAGTGTTTTTCGACGGTGCTACCACCAGATTTGTGAATAGCGAACTACTGTGGGCAATTAACAATGATTTGTCGTTGGAATTCCCCAAAACACTAGCACAGCGCACAAACGTCGAAGACTTCAATGACAACAGCGTAGACATGTTTCGACGACACCGTTGTTTAGTATTTCGTTTTCTGACTAAGTGTAGATAAATAAGACGACGCACCAAGTCTGAGTGATTCCCACCTGCCGCGTGAACGGTGTAAACCAAACACCGCCTGCACAAGACCTGCTCCGTGGGAATTTTTTTTTACTTCGTGATAATCCCCTGGCAAGCCTCTCTACATTATGGATAGTACAATTAACTGTGAATTGTGATTCATTGGAAATTATTCTAAAACGAACAGTGACAGGTTCAGCTATTAAACCCATTCGTTTCGTATGCAGTATTGTATTGATATTTTATATTAACAATATGTCATGATTGTTTAATTAAAACGACTGCACGACTGTACGATTTTTTTCATTGGAACATGTATTTGTTTGTCAGTAATTATAGTAAAACTGTAGTAAAATACTTATTAATATCAATGTTATAAATCGAACTGAAAAGAAAGATAGTGTTTCTGTTTTCAAGGTCCCGCTATGTACAATTGCAGACGGTAAATACATTACAACTATAACAGGTAACGCGTGAAAAATAATATCGTTAACCAAGGTCAGAAAATTGTAACAATTCACTAATAAGAACTCAATAATAATTACACTCATGCACACGCACCCACACCCGCACCCACAAATACACGCACAGGCACACGCGCACAAGCGCGCACATGCACACACTTACACACACACACACACACACAAACACACGCTCGCCCACGCGCACGCGCCCGCACACGCAAACACACACACACACACATATATATATATATAATGTTACATGTTTGTTTGACTTTGCTAACTGTTGCGACCGTCCCTCTCAGTGCGGACATCTACCACCTTGTTGGCTAGTGAATTGACGAGTAGACACCGCAATAGTAGTTCTGGTGGATGGAGTGGTGACTCCGAGTGTAGTTGTTATGTCCTTGGTCGTGTTCGCGATGGTGCTCTCATCTGAAAGGTAAACACGAAAGTAGCGTCACCTGGCGAAGAAGCGTGGTCGCGCTGAGTAAACCATGCGGAATCGTTCTAAGCGCATAATTAGGCACACCGGAGTTATACTTGTTTAGATATCATAACAATACTGTGTTTATAAAATGTTTTAATAACATCACATATTGACTGAAGTGTGATGGCAGTGTTAATAGATAATGTAGCGGTAAGTTATACTGTGTTTATATAATGTTTTAATAACATCACATATTGACTGAAGTGCGATGGCAGTGTTAATAGATAATGTAGCGGTAAGTTATACTGTGTTTGTATGTTTTAATAACATCACATATTGACTGAAATGCGATGGCAGTGTTAATAGATAATGTAGCGGTAAGTTATACTGTGTTTATATAATGTTTTAATAACATCACATATTGACTGAAGTGCGAAGGCAGTGTTAATAGATAATGTAGCGGTAAGTTATACTGTATTTATGTAATGTTTTAATAACAACACATATTGACTGAAGTGCGATGGCAGTGTTAGTAGATAATGTAGCGGTAAGTTCTCAACAACTCGCCATTGAGAACTACAGCTGACAGCTGTAAGTCTACACATAGACATGCGCACGGGTGTCTGTTGGCTTACTGGGTGTCTTTTATGTCTAGATCCAATGCTTGTGGTGTGTACACTTGTCGTAACTCGGGTGACGGCTGTTGTCAAGGTTCGCCAGGTGAAGCGAACTTGTATATATTTCGATTCAGGGATAATGTAAAACTCGACAGAAATATCAAGGCAAGGTACAGATTTCCATAATTTATTCACCCCCACCGAACACAAAAATAAATATTCATAAATCACCTTGGGGAGAATGTTAACTTCTCGTGCCACCTTTAAACTACTCCTTACTGAGACTCGTCACCCTCAGACACCCTCTTATCATCGTCAGCCTCAGACACCTTCTTATCATCGTCAGCCTCAGACACCCTCTTATCATCGTCAGCCTCAGACACCCTCTTATCATCGTTAGCCTCACACACCCTCTTATCATCGTCAGCCTCAGACACCCTCTTATCATCGTCAGCCTCAGACACCCTCTTATCATCGTCAGCCTCAGACACCCTCTTATCATCGTCAGCCTCAGGCACCCTCTTATCATAGTCAGCCTCAGACACCCTCTTATCATCGTCAGCCTCAGACACCCTCTTATCATCGCCAGCCTCAGACACCCTTTTATCATCGACAGCCTCAGACACCCTCTTATCATCGTCAGCCTTAGACACCCTCTTATCATCGTCAGCCTCAGACACCCTCTTATCATAGTCAGCCTCAGACACCCTCTTATCATCGTCAGCCTCAGGCACCCTCTTATCATAGTCAGCCTCAGACACCCTCTTATCATCGCCAGCCTCAGACACCCTTTTATCATCGACAGCCTCAGACACCCTCTTATCATCGTCAGCCTTAGACACCCTCTTATCATCGTCAGCCTCAGACACCCTCTTATTATAGACAGCCTCAGACACCCTCTTATCATCGAAAGGATATGAACATATAAACATATCTTCCAAATTACCACTTATATATACAGATTGTAAAAAATCCCTCCACCATAGTCAACTCAAACAATCATAACAGACAAACACAACCTTCTGCGATCACAATAGTGAAAAGTCTGGGTACTGTTACCCTCGAGGCCATCGTAATGTAAATGTAATTCGAAGACACACACACGCACACGCACACACACACACACATACACACGGGTAACTTGCTTACTGTTGCGCAAAAACTGCACCGACAATGTGAGTCATGTTTATTTTGGACAGGTTTAAGACGTCTATAGTTGCATTTGTATCTATGCACTAGGTATACTCTTCCGTTCTTCTCACACGCTGCACAAGCAAAGTCATGTTGAATAGGCACGGAGATTCTCATCCTGGTTGTGCTGCGTTCACGTGATCACAGCGCCTCTCTATGGTGGGTATGAAAGCATAGTGAATGTAATTATAACAAATGTCTGTATGTCTATGCGTACTTGTTTGTCTGTCGGTTGATAAATTTATACTCTGTGTAGTATATATTATTAGTATTGCATTTTAGTGTGTCGAGGCTTGACGTAAGTTCCCATTGTAGGACAGAGACGTATGTTTCCCTCTTCTGTGTCGTATCTGTCATTGGGCCAAGGCGAACGGCAAATCTATTATGAGTTCAAATGCCCCCCCCCCCCACACACCAAATTGTTATATCATTTGAAAGCCCTACATCTACCCGCCCCAATTAAGCATGTAGAAGAGCTGCCAAATGGCGCATAAAGCGTGAATCCAAGGTCAAACAAGGTCATCATCAAATGAAAATGTTTCGAAATTGGGCCCTTCCGCAAACGTCTTAATGTTCCAGTGGTTGCATATCTACTAACCGTACTTGGAATTGGTAATGTCATATATTTGTGGAAAGATTATTATCTCCCCGTCAAAACGGTATATGAAATGAAGCTGTTACCTGATATGGGAAGTGTGGAGCTAAGGTCAAACAAGGTCACCGTGAAATAATAAGTATTCAACTTTTTGCAATACCGAGAAAGTCATAAAGTTGCAATGACTCTATAACTACGTCATTGGCGTGTCCGTGTCAGATATTGGTTTAAAGAACAATTTCTCACCGTTAAAACGACATATGAATTGGAGCTGTCAGTTGATGGATTATGTATGGAGGGATGATCAAACAGAATCACCGTCAAGTGATATATGTTCGAAATTGCGTCATCCATTACCAGAAATACCGAGACAAATCAATTACGCGTCGTCTCTGCACCTTTCCCGCGCGCGGGGTAGTCTCGCTTAACCGACTCTCGCCCGGCTGCGTGATTTCACCAGAAAGGTAGTCTGGCTCTGAATGGCCCTTGTGAATGTTATCCGCTAGGTGGTAACACTGGTATACTCATGAATTAAAGCGTCATCAAATTATTAAGTTATATGTGACGTATTGTCAGGATTTGCCGTGTATTAATAATTATTAGTCTCGCTTAACCGACTCTCGGCTGGCTGCGTGACTTCGCCAGAAAGATAATCTGGCTCAGAATCGCGTTTTGACTGCACACTGCCAGTTAGCACGTCTATCCCCCAGAATGTTTATATATTATGTATGTTTTCGATAACGAAATGAAATTACGAAATAGTGCCCGAAATAGTATTATACAAAATAAAATGAGTCTTAAACTAAATGAACATAAACAGAAGTGTCGAGTACTCTGTGAAATTCGAACCGAGAACCATAAAAATAGCAGCTGCATACGCTACCGATTTAGCCACCAAGATCAGCACGTTTTGGTTGTACTTTGGCGACTACATATATTAGTTAACAGTCCGACCGTTGCGCGAGACATCGATTGCACTTTGTTTAGTTAAATTTGTCCTTGTTTGGTATTTATATCATGCTTATTCACACTTAGTCTTTTGTTTCTGCTCCGGCATAAACAAAGAAAGTCAATACGGAATCTTCGACAGGCACGAAAGCTGCCACCTAGTGAATATGCATTTGATTAAAAAGAACTAGACTACGAAAAAAGTTAAATTTCGGTTTATTTTTGTGTGATATGTTTCAATATAAGTTTTATGTTGAATAGTTGTTATAGTACATTATTATCTGATAAAAGTGTATCCTTATTTAATTTGTTATTTTATAGTTGGCCTGAGAGCCAATCATCGTCTCTACCCAAATCTGGGATAAAGCCCCCTACCGGTAACATTGGCTGAAGCTTAATAATCCAGGCGTAGTGGGGACAATGCTGCCACCTCAAGGCGCCTGGATAATCGAGGCTACGCGCGGCGGCGATATTAATTTCCATTATGCGCCCAAGACAAACGCGCATGGCACACGGGGGGAAAGCACCCCACCACATTTGCCGACGCCACATCTGATCCGTGGGTATCTTCTGCATATACTGTGGAAAAATAATCAAAATCGGAGAAACGTTTTTGTTAACATCCTATGCGTGAATAATTTGCCTATGTTTGCAATGTAAAATGGCAGCAAAAGGTCGAATATCTTAAGGAAATAGCACGTTCAAAAGCTTATATTTGAAATGCTTGCGCAGACCGGTCCCTTACCGACCCCACATCTGATCCGTAGGTATCTTCAGCATATACTGTGAAAATATCATCGCAATCGGAGAAATGTTTTTTGTTAACACCCTATACTTGAATGATTAGTCCTATCTTTGCAATGTAAGTGGCAGCAAAAGATCGGATATCTAGGAAATGGCACGTTCAAAAGCCTAAATATGACATG
The DNA here is from genome assembly GCA_020002185.1 of Paraescarpia echinospica. Lineage (NCBI taxonomy): Eukaryota > Metazoa > Annelida > Polychaeta > Sabellida > Siboglinidae > Paraescarpia > Paraescarpia echinospica. Next base: position 42,036,365 of record CM034532.1, on the reverse strand, counting down.
CTGCCGCAGACTGGTCATTTGCTGACCCGGCATTCAATATGTAAGTATCTGTGGTATATACACTGTATACTGTGGAAATATAGTGTAAATCGGAGAAATGGTTTGGTTAACCTGTTTGAATGATGTCCTATGTTGGTAGTGTAGTCTCTAAATAGCAGTAACCGATTAGATAACTTCAGACACATCATATTCCTTAAATAAAATGAGGGACCTTTTAAGCTGAAGGACAATTTATTTTAGAAACTGTACACATGATACAAATGACACAAAACCAGTATTTGTCTGATAACACAAGATAATTGTTTTATATAATCTCACAATTACAGCATAAGAGGCATTTAAATAAACTTTATTATGAAGGTTTCACATATATGTTCAGAAGTAGGTATATGTATGTGAAATGCTAGAGCAGACCGGTCATCTGCCAGCCCGGCATTCGATCCGTAGGTATCTTCGACATCTTCGGCATAAAATGTGAAAATATCATCGGATATATAATCGGAAAACATTTTTGTTAACATCCTATGCTTGAAGGAGTAGTCCTATGTTGGTAGTGTTGACCCTAAATAGTAGTAAAATAGATTAGATAACTTCAATAGCCAGCATTTTCAAACCGACATGCACACTAGTTGTAAGCACAATGTAGCACCAACACATGCAGTTTCAAGCCAACTGGAAGTAAAATGTTGGTTTCATGGTGGTCTGGATGGTAGGTTGAAATTATTGTAAAGGTACGATATATATTTTAGTCATTCATACATTCCAGGAGTCGGAAGGCTAAACCCACCAATATTTCGAGTGGATGGTTAAGCACCATGCACCTCCGGTATTTTGTGAATTTGAAAATATCTCCACGCTTCGAAAGTAATGCACGACAGCAGCGGGTGCTGAAATTCCGGCTCAGACTCCGATATACAACTCGTTCCGACTTCTATGCATTTATTTGCCGTTCTGCTACTAGAATAAATACGTAGACGGTTTGCTGTCCGTCAACTGTCGTTTAATAGCCTGAAACATTGTATACTCCCAGCGTTAAATGGAACTCACGCACCCACGCACACATCATGCACGCACGCACGCATACAAACACACACACACACACGCACGCGCGTGCGCGCGCGCGCACGGGTGTAGCCTAACAACATTTTAAAAATCATGAAATTACAAAGTTCTGGTCACACTCACTGACCAAAGCAACCCCATAGGAATATAGAAATAATAATTGCTAATTATTAGTGACTGCCACCGCTGACACTGTTCTCGGTAAGAGCAGCTGGGGCGTCATATTACAAGTCTGTTCGCTACATTATACATTTCCTGCTACCTGCAGAACACAAACACACGCACGCATGCTCGCACGTGTGCACGCACACACTTTCATATACACTGTGCATACATTATGTTATATCACATTATTGTAGAAACCAGGAACAATGCGTATCACTGCTACCTCAATGCGCGCTTCACTCGTTGACAATGATGAAGACGACCCCTTCCACCTGACGCTGCACCAAGCTGTTCCGCGGATGTCCTCGCGAACATGTCCAACACCACTGTGTTCCCTTCACTCTCCAGTCACATGTTTGATACGGCAGCAGAGGAAAATCATGTTCATGCTCTTGTCTGCGGCAAGTTTCACTTTAATACGGCTGCAGTATCTTGGCACCAGAGTGAACGTAGTCCAGTCATTTTAGCATATGACCTGCCACAAATTGCAACAGAAAGTTTTTCAACGATTTTATATTCATAAATATATTCTGTGTAACATACTAAAAATGGAAATAAATTGTGGGTGGGAAAACCCCCCCAAAATGCATAAAACCAAATTGCCATCATGTATAATACAAATCGCCACAATTCGCAAATTATGAAAGGTATAATGATCAATTACGGTTCTTTATCTAAATAGTTGGTATCCGACAATTCAAAATAAACTAAATATAATACACTGGAACAACCATTCTTTACGATTCGTGATATGTCCACTACGAATAGCACTTAAATGACTTAAATATTGATATATGTACATTTTATCAAAGTAAATTAATGTATGTTAGATATCGTGAAATAATTGTCCAGGGATTTAAGTTGTAATAATTACCTTGTTTAATCGTTATTATATGTCATCGTTGTCGGTGTCTTCGTAATCATCGAACGCCACTTGTGGTGAGTTGCACCCAGATCCTCTGCACTGACCACATGCAACGGAGCACTCCATGTTGCGTTTCTTGCAGCTACATCTCATGCTGCTACAGTCAGTGTGGCAATTACATCTGATCATGTGCAGTAGTGTATCAGGTGCTGGCTGCAGTTCAGTCATGACAGGAACTGTACGTCCTTCACTTCATCGCCATCCCCATTCTTCTGGCACCATTGTACCATCAGACCCATTCCATTGTTGAACCTGAAGGTATCCACGCAGAGAGTGATGCTTCGCAGCGGCAGATGATGGCGGGAGACTCTCTGGTTGGACATTCGACCCTTTTGTTGCCACCTTCTCGCTGAACCGCCTGTGTCGCAGTATATCAAGTCCTTCTTCGTGCGTTCCGTTGTAAAGGCACACCACACACTTTCTCTCCTGCGTTTACAATGTCATCCTTCAGTGCAGACCTTGTGCTGAATACGGTTGCTTGCTGACGGAAGTGATCATTGGCGATTAATTTCTTTAGGGCAGTTCCCTTCCCAATGCCATATAAGTGTGAAGTGGTGTCACATCCGAGAACAGCATGGATGAAGAGAATGTTGGTGCACACTTCTGGCCCAAGCTGCTCTTTTAACACCTTTATGTTCCATATACGATACTTTGCAGATGTTTTCTTTGGCTCAGGATGAAAGAACACGTCATGACCATCCATGCCTGTGTAGCACAATAAGACTAGAAGGTCTGTGTCATCGCCCACGAGTACTCTGTTGATTCTGGATGCAGATTCTACTGCTGTCTGGACTATGAGGAGATCAGCATCTTCCTGGACGTGGCGAGTACGGCAGTTTTTTTCTGCAAGAACACACTTAGCATGTTGATGAACCGTTGTTTGTTTTCTTCGTTTGCCAGGAAAACGTTCTTCTTCATTGTGACATACATATTTCATCAAATCGGACGGTTGTCCCAATTTGATATCGCGTTCTGCTGTGATGAACAGTGTCCTTTGTGGATGTGCTATTATATCCATCGAACACGACAATTGCCTCTCCGTATTTGTTTTCGACGTAATCAGTGTACATACCGCAAACATCCTTGTATGTAACTAAACCAAGTGGCCATGGAATGCGATGGATAAGTGCACCGCCATCTAGCACATACTTGACTTCACCAGTTATTTCATGTTCCTCTTGGGTTAGTTGAGCCCACATTGCATCTGCGAGTGCTGGTTTGCGTGGCTCTCTGAGCATCAGTGAGGAGTCAAATAAAGCTGGTGGATAACTGTACAGCTCATACTTGAAAACTGCTTTCACGTCATTAGTTGCTGCTGCAGCTATCGTGAGTCGTCTGAACAGTAACTGAGGGTCCGCTTGAACCATTTCACCAGCAAACGTAACGGACGATTTAGTGCCCATGATAATAGCTTGCTCTTTTTTCTTGAATGAGAACTCTGCAGCTGTTTTCCCATTCATAGATTCTAGGATTGCGTTTCCTATGTATTTTGCCTTGTCCACGTTTACATTGTTGTCTGCTGTGACACCATTCGCAATGTTCCGCAGGCACATGTCAGCTCCATTCTGCTCACCAGTATTATATTTAATGTTCGATAGTTCTTGCATCGCGCAGTTCTTCTCTGTGGAAGCGGATTTGTATGCGTCCCAATGTGCATATTTCTTTGCCAGTGACATTTCGTCTTGGAATAGATTGGGTTGTCCTTGTACCAGGAGTTACTGTAGCAAGTATTCCCATTATTCTACTGCCTTCTAAGGTCCGGATGTTATGGTACACATTGTCAGCTGCATATTGAACAAACCCCAACGATGTGAAATCGGGCATGGTAGTCCCTTGTGCAAATGCCGCATTCTTTTCAAACTTCTGCACTTCATTATATAGACAACAGAATCCATGGCTGTTCAGTGTGTCTACAAGGAAACGCGATGCAAAATGATGATGGATTTGTATTCCCAACCCAACTTGTAGTGGCGCAATCAGAACTCTTGGAAGGGTTGCCTGCATAATCGCCTGTCCAAAAGATGCTATCTTTAGACGAACATCTTTCCCCACAATTACCCCTTCCAGCAGATGCTTCAGACTTCCTGGCAGGAAGCTGATGCATTCCGCTTCAGATTCCATTTCATGGTATGACTCAGTCGACGTTTTTACAGATTTGATATCATCCCGAATGAGTTTTGCAGCAGTTTCTATAATGCATATTTTCTCCATTTGAATGTCACCCTTTTCACGTGTATGAAATTGCTGAAGCAGCGTCAGCGGTGCGTTTGAACGTGACTACATTTGCCTTTCCATTGATCCGAGTGATTATTATCCTGGTACCAAAATATTCCTCGAGCTTTGCTCTCATATGAGTTTTCCCATATGGTTCACTTTCCGAGTCGGTCATAAACGTCTGCATTTTGTTAACCAGATAATTGATAGTAATCTGCTCATCATCATTTTCTTCCAGAAATTTGACAACCTTGATGAATGCATTTGTTTTTTCTTCGTCAGTTGGTCGTCCGATTTTCTTCTTCTTTGGAACACGTACGCCGCTTTCATACATATTTGGGATGTCTTTCATTGTCCGAAAAGTTATGCTGCATGCTTGATGGTACATGGCATCAGCAGCAGGCAAATCAGGCACATGTAACAGCCTTGCTTGCACGGAGTCGGACCATGCAGCATGTCTTTCACGACATGTCGATAACACATTATCTTTGAAGGGGATGATTTGTATTGGAACAGCGTCATATTTTTTTTTCTTCCTACCACACTTGGCTTCTTGGCCACAGAAAACGCAGTTTTTGTCAAAGCTGAACTGTCCTTCTGCCGATCGTAGGACACACACACATTAGTATCTATCCCTGCATTTGTATCCACTTTAGTTACTCGACGAATTTCACTATTATTACAGTAATTGAGTCTGCAATAGCGGTGGACTTGTTGTCCAGGTACAGTGATTATATTATCTTTCCTTTGTTCGCTGGCTTTGTTAATGCTTTCACTCCCTTTTTTACCAAGGGTAGCTTTTGCTGAATCACCTCAGTCAAATGTTTTTTACATATTGCACAATATTCTTTCAGGGTTACTTCCATCTCTGAAAAAAAATCAATGGCCAGACTTGATTTAATGCAGCCTGATAACCGACGATAACAGGGATACAACTGCTGCAGGACAGGGAACCCAAAAAATGACTGCTCCCACTTTTACGTAATAATCAAATTGTCATACATTAGTTAAATCATATATTAACATTTTATGCAATGTTTAGCTCACATCATTATCTATTATTGTTTACATAGATAGCATATGTGTCAAACTATATATTATCACCAACAGAACGGCTAATGTAATATATTATTCAAGTTTCGTCTGCATATTATGCGAAGCGGCTCGGCCGAACGACGCAAACCATTTCCGGTAGTTCTTAGACGTTCTTCAAATTTCGCATGCGTGGATGATTTTAATATTTACAAATCAGTAACATGTTTGTACTTATAAGATATAACATCAACTTTTAATAACAGTATATGACCAGTTTATCAACTTACCTCACCGGGAATAGGTACCTACATATGGCATAGCACGATTTGGCCGTGGCTCCGGGGGACATGTTACATTTAAAGGGATCATTTTGTGTTTCATCTATTTTCAAAATATTCATATTAAACTACTATTACCCAATACCTGGCTGATTCAAAGCACATGATAATTTTTCTAACTGATCAGCAAATGTCAAATATGTAAGAAAACCAGGTAAGATGATCTGTACATCAAAACATTAAGTGCAGTTGTGATGATTGGTGGTGTATTATGACGATTTGGGGAGTCTAAATTGTTTGCGTTTTTGGGGGGTTTGCCCTCATCCGAATCATTTCTATTTTTGATATGTCATAGTAATATGTGGAACATACTCATAACTGAGTATGTTCCACACAACGTACTTTCTGTTGCAATTAGTGGCAGGTTGAGCCTTTTTTGGCCGTAAAATGACTGGACTAACGAGGAAGCCTTTGGCGACAGAGTGGGCAAGCAATTGTCTAAACTCATTCTATACAACCATCAGTAATAGTTGCCTGCTATGGGCGGGACATGGCGTTTGCCACTATCTGACATATACCGAATGTTTCTTCCACTTAACAGTGTAAATATGTAAGTGTTGATAGTTGCCTGCTATGGGCGGGACTTGGTGTTTGCCACTAGCTGACATGACGGATATGCCATGATTTGGAAGAGGATGGATACAAGTGTATTGAATGTTGCAATGTTTTACTAGTTTCCTACTTTGAAAAATTCCAGTCCCAATCGGTATGACTATTTTCAGTTATTTTTATAGGTGCGATCAGTAATTTAGCACAATATGACAAATAAATGGGATGGATTCTAGCTATAAATAAATATATAATTTATATATGCATATATATTCAACACATATTACAGTCTATTTTGTAAGAAAAATATACCAAAACATGTCGACTAGCAGTTGAGTGTAAGTGTAACATCATCAGCTTGAGCCGTCAGGCAGCTGAGAGATGAGGGTCCTTCTGCCTAGCCTAATGGGGTCAGCATACTGTTAGTTTTCCCATTGGCGACCATGTTAACGTTTTGTCTGATTATAAGAAAACGTGACCTACACCATTTCTTAAACTTCTCAGCTGCTGTTATTATCATCTCATTGACATGCTGGTCGAGTTTAATCAAAATCTAATATTTCTAGCTCTTGTAAAATGCCTATGTAACGAAACAGGACGTCTAACTGTGTCATGATCCCAAATAGACATGGTGATTTTGGAGAAAAATGTTGAAAGCAACATACTTTATAGGCACCAATGTTACAAGCACTCTGCAATTTTATTTTTGGTAGTCCCTCCAAGTGTTTGTGTTTTATGCACATTTCAAAGGTGCCACCAAACTTGGCAAGGCACCGAAAAAATCAGCACTTCGCTGTTGGACAATTTGTAATCCAGCACAACATTCTCAGGTGGCACTATGAAATCCTGATATAGTTTTCCAGAAAGTCCAATATGTGTTTTATAAGAATATTCAACACAGCCAGTCATTATGCTACATTCAACCAAACAGGAAGTCTAACTGAGTCATGACCCCTAATGGCGGCGGCTTCACTGATTACGTTACTTTTAGTTTTATTGTTAGCCTGACAGCCAATCATCGTCTCTACCCGGATTCATGGTAAACCGGGATCAGTGTCGTACAGTGAAAACCAATGTTATCTTCCAGGCGGTAGAAAGGGAACGGGAGCCCGACGGTGCTCCCATCTCGCGGCGCCTGGATAATCGAGGCAATGGTCGTTGCCGTAACGCACACAAGGTAATTTCAAGTCAACTGAACTGATGTCGGCGATCTTTTACTTTCTGACCTAACCATGAAAACGATCACCTACAGCCGCCAAACTTCTCCTCCCATATCTTACATACATAATATACACACACTATGTTACATACATGTACACACACTATGTTACATACATGTACACACACTATGTTACATACATGTATACACACTATGTTACAAAAACAATTATATTATATTCCTATAACGTTCAACATTTACAAAACAAACTCAAGTAAAACTCTACATCACCGGCTACGACTACTCGTAGCTCGGCTGTTACCATAAAATTGATATTGTGTCGAGGCGTCGCTACATTATGAGCTCCACAGAAATCCCGTACAGTGGCGCTATTGTTATTTGTGCGTAGAGTCCCTGTATAATTATTATAAAACTTTACACGGGGACTCCGTGTGCGCGTGTTCGCGACGCCTCGACACAACATCGATTTTACGGTAACCGCGGAGCTACGGGTAGTCGCTGCCGGCGATGTCGAGTTTAGGTTGAGTTTGTTTTGTGAATTGTTATCGTTATAGGAATGTGACAGAATTGTTTTTGTAACGTAGTGTTTGTATATGTATGTGATATGTGTGAGGAGAAGTTTCGCGGCTGTAGGCGGTCGTTTTCATGGTTGCCACAAGTCACAGGCCCGGTTGGCCCGCGCGGTTCTTAGATATATCTGCCAATCTTGTCATCATTTTGTTAGCGAAGAACAGACAGGTACTACGAGAGAAGCGCTACAGCCATATGTTTCAGATGCATGGGTTGAAGATTAGTCGGGATAAACGTCGCGCAAAACAATTGTCGAACATCATGTTGGAGATGAAAGATGCATGATTACAACTTACCTAACAACTCGTAAAGACGAGCATAAATGAAGCATTAATAGTAGCTGCAATAAATACATATTTAAACAGCCAAACGCTTATGCATTGAGTCAAAGCATTTGTATGCGGAGTAGAGTCATTCGGCGATATGTTATATTGAAACTGAACGGATAGTGCCATATGTTGCTCTGAATCGGCATTATTGTGCTCTGTGTTGGATGAGAATTCCCGTTTTGAAGGCAATA
>CM034532.1:41997959-42026807 GCA_020002185.1 Paraescarpia echinospica | reverse complement strand
TTGTCAACTAATTCATTCTGTGAGGACAAAACTAAGTCTAACACATTCTCTCCCCTGGTTGGTTCTAGCACATGTTGAGAAATGAAACTATCTTGTATTAAACTAAAAACTTGTGGTCCTCACTACCCATACTCTGTAGAGATTTCCATTTAATATGCCCATGGTTAAAATCCCCCATAATAACACAGTCCCGTTTGCTCACTTCCCATATAGCGTTTTGTATTTTTTCATTCTCTTCTATGCTTATGTTTGGACTTCGATAAACTAATCCAACCGTTAACGTTGGGTTTCCTGTAACTATGTTACACCAAACAGCTTCTTCGCAATCTGCTTCTCTGTCTAATTTTATTTCATAAGCCTGGATAGATTCTTTAATATATAAAATAACTCCACCTCCCTTTCTTCCTATTCTATCTTTCCTAAACATTACATATCCTGTCAGTCCCAATTCGGCATCTGATATATCGGTGGTGGTCCAGGATTCAGTTATACCTATTATGTGAGGGTCAATATCTTCTACCATAATGTTTAGTTCACTTCTTTTGTTTACTATGCTCCTTGCATTTAAACAAATGCATTTATATCCTGATTCAGAACAGTTTTCCAGGCTGTTCTTTGCCGATTTATTTCTGCTGTCTTTATCAATGCCTCCAGTTTCAGGCTTCTCTGTGAATCCCCCCTGCGAATCTAGTTTAAATAGATGCAGCCTGTCCCACTGTCAACAGATTGCAGCAAATTCTCTGAGAAAACTGCTGCCCCCTTTCCACTTAGATGTAGGCCATCTCTCATGTACATATCTTCCCTCCCAACAAAGTATCCCCATAAATCTACGAATCCCACCCCCTCTTCTTTACACATCTGCTCAACTAGTGCGTTGATCGCCATCCTCTTGCAGTTTCTATATGTCGGCCCCCTTCCTCCCATTACTTGCAAAATTCCTGAGAGGATAATCTGTTCTACTCTTGTCTTCTTTAACTTCTTCACTAACTGTCTGTACTTCTGAACTATCCCAGTTGTTCCCTCCCTCTCTGCGTTATTTGTCCCTACATGTACTAGTATAGACCCTCCCTTGCCATGCCCCAGTACCTTCTCTACCCTTTCAGTTACATGTTCTATCCTAGCCCCCGGTAGACAAACAACGACGTCCTCCCCCTCGCTTAGAGTCTTATCTGTCTTTCTCATAATCGAATCGCCCATAAACACCCTCTCTTTCCTCATTTCAATCACTGCCTCAGTGTAGCTCTTTCTACGGTTTGCATCTGTCTGGTTGTAATCTTGTTCCCCTGTCTTCTGCTCTCCCGTCACAATCTCGTCCGTTCCATTCTTTCCTGACGCTGTTTCTCTTGTCACCTTTCTTCCTGTCATCGTCCCTGTCACATTTCCTGCCGTCGATCCTCCACTTTCTTCCCCTCCGATCACCTTCCCTCCTCTCAGTCTCCTTTCCTCGGTCTTGTTGCCACTACTCTGCTCCTTCAGTTTCACAGTATTCCCAACTTTATCCCTGTCGTCTCTCTCCATTCCATCTGTCTCCTTGCTGATTCTCATCTCCATCCCCTTCACAGTATCTACCAACCTAGCTACCTCTTTCTCCAGACATTTCACCTTCCAACACCCCACGCACTGAAAGGTGAATTCCTCTTCCTTGGTTTCTGTCCATGACTTCGTACAGCCGGATAAGGCAAAATCTACCCAACTGTGGCAGTCGTCGCACACCAAGTGTCTCTTTGCCTTGACTTGCCGCTTGCAAAGCGCCATATCAGAATTTATTTAATAATAATAATCTAATTAGCTATTTAAAATAGTTTTGTCAACTGTGTTTACACTATTCACTGTCTATGTAGTCTTTAAGAAGACTGTTTTCTGTGCACAAATGTTACACTTTACGTAAGATTGCGTACACTAGACTGCCTTATTTATTTAGGTTATACAGCGCCCTAGCGAATAAGAGAGACACTAGCTACATAAACTTAGTTCGCCCGATTATCGCAAATGCTTAATTTTAACAACAAAGCTACCTTATCAAAATGTCTAGCAGGTACTGACTTACACAGATATTATCTTATGTAGGTAGTTTATGGTTGTTACTTTATCACCTATATATTCTACCACATAACGAGGTTTGTTAAATCTTGTTTACAAACTTATCGTAGCCGTAAGCTAACGTACCCTATTATCACTCACTAGACTAAAGTGTCCTAAAATACTTTATCTAGCTAACTTTAAGCACAACTGCTACTCAATATATGTTTACTGCTACTTTATGAATGATATTAAGGCAAGAATAATACTTATCAATCAGTAATTCCACTTGCTTATGAACTTTGATACACCACCAATTTCAACGATCTATCTCCGCCAAATATAGCCTCGACCTCCTGTAATGCTACTGTTCTGTTTCTTACCGCTATGTGTAGACCGGAAATGGACGGAAATATGTGTTGTTTTAGATTTTGAACTATGGCGAAAACTCTACCGAGGGTGGGACCCGTTTCTGTGCGACATAACGACTAAGTGTTCAGCGATAGAGAATATATCCGGTTTCGTGGACGAAAGCTTGGATGACCATCTGAAGAAGGTTTGTACTACACTCCACTACTACTACTACTACTAATACTACTTCTACTACTACTACTACTACTACTACTACTACTACTACTACTTCTACTACTACTACTACTACTACTTCTACTACTACTACTACTACTACTACTACTACTACTACTACTAATACTAATTCTACTACTACTACTACTACTACTAAAATTAATAATACTAATAATAATAAATGTGTGTGTATATCTGTGTGTGCATATTATGTTTGCTGTTATTACGGTTGTCTTTGTTCTATCAGCTTGTTACATGCGGAGCTGTTGACTAATGCGCTTTTGTAACGTGCTATCTATTTATTGTAATTAACTGAGAAGGTGCATACGGCAACAGTCTAAATACAAAGTAGCCTAAGCCGCAAAAAGACCATGCAGTGTTTGGGTTGTTAGTGATTGCTGCATAATAACCACACAGCAAACAGCTCAATTAGTGTCGTAGTCGTTAGTCACACACTATACAGACGTCTCGTGGTTCATCTTTTCCCTTTAATTATTTCGTGTTTAGTCAATATACTTCCGCGCCGCGCCGCGCCGCGCCGTGTCGATTACACAGTGGACGACTTGATTATCTACAAGATCAGCTAGTGGCGTCACTGTTGTAGATTATATGATAGCACCTCTATAGCCACGCCAGAATATGCAACTGGTTGATATTCAAAGCGCAATTTATAGTAGCATGAAATTAACCTATATTTGTGGCACTAGAGACTAGACCCACTCCAAATAGCATTGCTGTATGTGTCGTTACAACCCATTACAATGTCATTGTCGTCCTAGCCAAAGGCACGTTGTTCGTGTACTGCTGTTATTGTTCAGACGATGGTCTGATAAAACTCGCAGATCCCACACACGTATTTGGCGGAGAGGGGTTGGACCAATGCTGCGCTCATAAAGTTTTTGGACTTTCCGAACTTGCGAGACCACCCCCGACTGAACACTGCAACCCTAATTGGTGAGCTAATTGACGTCGTTCTTTTTACCCAAAGGATGTGACGAGAATACGCGATGCGTCGTCGAAAGTAGCCGTCAGGTGCACCAATGACAACGAAGACCATACGCCTGGGCAAGCAGAGACGGCGACAGACCACGCAGAGACAGCACCAGATGACACGGAGGAAGCCGGTTCATCTTCGCAGTCAACACCGGCCATACAGGTTATCTGTCGCAGGCTCTATATCGCAAGACGTATATGACGATCTGCGAGTTTAAATGAAATGATAAGACACTATACCAATAGTCTATGAAGTGTGGTGCTGTTGTACAGTGATCAATTAGAATACATAATACAAAATACAGTTATTATTAATTGCAACGTTTTAGTTGAATTGTACATACATTCACCATAAAATCCTCAAATCCACACAAGTATCATGTTGTTACAAGGCGACACAACGTTATGTTACAATACTCAGAAATAATATTGTATTCAATAAAACTAATGCAACTACACTAAAGGTACTATTAAGTAAATTCATAAAATCGCCCCGTGAACACAAGTCATTTAGTATGAGGCGCTTTATATTAAAAGGTGTACATTAAAATTGCATTACTATCTTTCAGTAAAGATAAGATACTTTAAAATACACTAAAATTAAATCAGTTATTTTAAATATTAAAATTGACTGTTAAGACATACACAAAAATCATTAAGTATTCTGATAGTGTATTGAACACCATGGAATTAGTATGATTTTGTAGCGATTTGTGTTCGCCCTTAGGAAGGGTAACTCGTTGAACGATTTTAGAGTATATGGCACACTTCGAGTATTTGGTAGTAGCGTATTCAGTTTGTGGTCGCTACGCTTCATTCTAGCGAAATACGCTTTACACAATGCATTACGTCTATCGTGCAGCGTTGGTAAGTTTACCATCTGTAGAATATCCTCGTACACACAAGTACAGGAAGTATAGTTTTGAGACACATTTTTTTAATTATCTCGATGTTGTCCGATAAGTATTTAGGCAAGTTCGTGTGCCATACCGGGCAGGCATATTCAACTACTGGTCTAATCACAGATACATATATTCTAACCAAATCATTTTGGTTGATACCAGCACGTTTCAAGTGATAGATCATATACACTCTCTTTCCTGCCTTTGAACGTATTTCATCTACATGTGCATTCCAACTTAAATCCGATGATATAGTTACACCGAAACTTTTGCTTGAGTAACTCTCTCAATATCAGTCCCATTTATATCAATATACGGCAAAAATTCTACAAATGTTCTATCTTTACCAAAATATATAACCATTTCTTTTGTTTTACTGGTATTGATGCGCATGCCGTTATTACTAGGCCATTGCTCAATAATGTTAGCAGAATCCTGTATAATATATATCATACTTTTATTGCATATTTCAAATATGGTGCTGTCGTCAACATATTTAGACATAGGATAAGATATTTGCAAATCATTGATATGAAAAAAAAACTGTTTTGGTCCTGACAAAGTTCCCTGGGGAACGCCCCCCCATTAGTGTAGCCTGGCTTTGACTCTCTGTTCACGGTCTAGTAGAGACGCCGCCATCCATCGGACCAGGTGTGCTGGTGGTTCCATTGCAGTCAGTTTCTGTATTAGTATATCATGGTTAATTAGATCAAATGCTTTGCTGTAGTCGAGAAATAGCACTCTTACTAAATTGCCCTTTACATCGGTGGTTTCGTACCATTTGTGAAGCATTCCAACAAGAGCGTCCGTGGTACCAGTCCCTAACATACCTCCAAACTGCTTGTCGTCTATTTGTGGTTTGGCATAAACATCGACCCACTTTAGCACTAGAGACCCAGAAACCTTAGCCAGAATTGGTGCATACGATATAGATCTAATGTCATTTTCAATTGTCACTGGAGGGTGTTTCTTCGACAACAGAATAACGGTTGCTGAGTTCCACAATTTTGGCAATACACCTTCCCTGAGCGAGCTATTGAATATTGCAGTGACCCGTGCCGCAAGAAAGTGCGAACAGTTTTTCAACGCCCATGGTGGTATATCGCCGGACCCGTGGCTTTGTTCACTTTGACCTTACTAAGTGCCATCTCAGTGTCAGCCACGCTGATGGTGAATTCAGCTGGCAGTGGTTCTTTAATGTCAAAGATCGGGTGGGAAGACTGCAATCTCGGCAAGTCTTCACTCACCGACACGAAGAACGCATTCATGGAGTTGACTAAGCTGTCCACATCTCCACCAGTAACTTTATTCGCCAGCCCCAGCATCTCATCTCATTGCGACTGCCAGATGAGTTTCCCATGAGTGACTTCATGTGCTTCCACCAGTCGCGTGACGATGTTTCCTCAATTGATGCTATTTTAGATTAATAGAACTGGTGTCGTAATTTAGGTGCTGTGCGATTCACAAAATTCGGGAGTTTCTTGGCCCGTTCCGTGTCACCTGCCTTGCGAGCACGTTGCCTCTGTCTAATAAGGTGTCGGAAGCCGTCTGTGACCCACGGTTTGTCTGTGCTGTGACGTGACACAGTCTTGTACGGACAGCACGTATCCAGTGAATGGTCCGTGGTTTGGTGGAAGAAATTAAACTGTTCCTCGCACGTAGGCAATGTGTACATATACTCCCATCTGGTCTGTGACAGGGCCGAAGTGAACAATGCTCGTTCGTTGTTACCCATGCGCCTGGTAACGGTGTACTGGACCATGCCCCAAGAAAATACTTGTTCTTTTTTATTGCTCCATTATTGAAAGCATACTGCGCTATGGGATTACTGCTTGGTTTGGTAATATGTTTGTTCAGTTAAAATCACAGCTTTCTCGATTGATGAGAACTGCCATGAAAATCACAGGTTCTACATCTCCCATGATCTCCCTTCAGGAGATTTTTGAACAGACACTAAGAAGACAGTCAGTCAAGATTATTTATGATACTAAACATGTGCTGCATAATGAATTTCAGCTCCTGCCATCTGGCAGACGTTATATAACTCCTCGGTGCAGGTTTAATAGATACAAACATTCATTCGTGCCACTGTCTATTAAACAACTTAATTCATGATGCCTGCTGCCAGTGTCACTTTTCGATTTTATAATAAGTAATGTATATGAATGTATTATTTATTATTTATCTGCTGTTTTTATTGAATGGTTTTATGGTTTTATGTACATATTGAAGTCATGTTTGTTCTCCCCCGAGACAAATGTCTCAACTCCATAGTTGAGACAATAAAGCATTATCTTATCTTATCTTATCTTATGTCAAGTGTTGGGAACCACGATGGGACCAGTAAGACCATCTTTTAGTCTGATGTTCCCAATTCATCAAGCGCTGTCGGATACCCGTACACAGGTGACATGTTAGACTACATTTTTTGTTCAACATTGCACAATTACTTGTGGCTGTCTTAATAAGCTGCTCGTATCCATAACGTGTCCGCAGAAACGTGTCCTTGAATTGGTTAAAATCCACACTTATAATGACACCACAATCTGGGCTACGTCACAAAACTGTGTCCAGACTAGTTATCGGGTACTCTCGCATAGAGCCATTGTCAGCACCAGGTGGGTGGTAGATGCACGCTAAAATAATGTACGAGTATTTTCTCGGTAGTTTCTTAGGCTTAATTTTAATCCATATCACTTCGTGTTCAGCATCTTCAATATCATGTGACCGGCCACACTCAGTGGTCTCGGCCACACAACACGCCTCCTTTATCCATGCGTTCCTTTCGTTCACAACTGAAGCCTGCCAAACCGACAGATTCCGTTGACATGTAAGTCTTGAACCAGGATTCTGTGACACATACGCAGCCCACGTTGTTGATGCGTGCCACCGCGAGCAATTCGTCTGATTTCTCAATACTTAGTGACCGAGCGTTGAGACTCAGAATCGTTGGTAAGCCCCACCGTGGATTGATCGCAAGCGTGACTAAATTGTCTGCCTTCACACCTGTTGTTCTGTGTTGTGGTATGCTACGGCAACGGGTGATTATAGGTTGAATATTGAGAGCTCCGTATTCCGTACATGGCATGGCCGTGTTATTTCGGCCACTTACCTAGTCCCTATTCGTATGATGTTTGTTTTTTGGCACTTTTGACCACATCCAAAGCACGACACAGCATTCTCATGTCGACATGTCTGGGTGACGTGATTTGTTTCACCACACTTGTTAAACTGGCCAAAAATACGCACGGAGCCAGCAGTTGCACGGTCACCCGCATTAGAAGGGCGAATAGCGTGAGAATAAAAGGTACCGGGTACAGGTGGATAAAAAGTATCACAAATTTACGCGGTGCAAATGTATATTATTTAGTCGTTACTAAACGGTCCATCGTTCTAATTCGGAGTGCCATACAGTTCTTGGCAATCGCCTCGGTATTTTATACCCGACAGTACGGAGTACCCGAAACTTACTCTAGTTGGCTGTAATGTTTAATATGTCGTCTCGCAGGCGGAAGAGAATGGGGACGATGCTGAGAGGAGGCTGTTCCCGAACGAGTGGGCGGGAACCGATTCGAAGAAGGAAGTCGACGAGAAGACGCTGTTGTCCGTCCGATGTGACGTCAGGAACAGCGGCTCAACTCCAGCCACTGTCTCGCTGGACCCGTCCGACGTGCCGGACAGACATAACGACGCCGGTGCGCATGCACACGACGTACGCCAGCGGTACGGCTACACGTCGGAGCGGTACTCACCGAACGACGAAAATCGCCGTCTGTCTTACATACGAATCTCGAAGGCGTACGCGTCGGTGAACGACGAGACAGAGAGCGATAATAGGGAGGATTATACGAGAACGGCCATAGAAGACTCGACGCCGGCGAAGCCAGTCAGGCTGCAGTACACACGCTCGAACGTCATGTTTATCCCCGAGGCATACCACAACGGGGAGGCCGCGTACGGTTGCACGGGCTTCGCCGCCTCGTCCTACGCCTCCTCGCAAGCCATTTACGCCTACGGGAAGCGCTGCCTTAACTCCCAACGAAGTGACGACAACAAATCGGAATGCGGCCAGTGTCAGGACAACGGCTGTGA
This sequence comes from Paraescarpia echinospica, assembly GCA_020002185.1. Taxonomy (NCBI): domain Eukaryota; kingdom Metazoa; phylum Annelida; class Polychaeta; order Sabellida; family Siboglinidae; genus Paraescarpia; species Paraescarpia echinospica. The sequence continues at coordinate 42,018,216 of CM034532.1, read as the reverse complement.
CGTCGCTAATGGCAGCGGCCAGAGGCAGAACGACGCGCGCCACCTGGCGAACGGCGTGTCGGAGCCCGGTGGTGAGCACGACGGCGGCCAGGTGGCGCAGCACAAGCACGCGGCGCTCGTGCTCAAGAAGGTCACCCTGCAGGAGTCGGGCGGCGATGGCGACGTGGCACACCCCGTGGCGTCGACGGCACAACGACCCGTGAGCGCCGTAAAAGGGGTGAAATACATGCACGACAAGCAGAGATCGGACGCCCTTGCGAGGGCTGACCAACAAAACCGCGAGTCCCGGTCGAACATGACGAAGTCGGGAAGCGGCAACGTGTGGTCTTCTGGCAAGCACGATCAGAGCTACTTCAGCATCCGGGACTTGTTTCCTGCCGTCGACAAGCTCAATGTCCGTCGCAGTTTCCCGCAGCGGTCCAGTCGCCCGCTAGGGAGCGTTGTTATCGACGATGGTAGTCAGCGCGAAACGAAGTTTGTGAACAAGGACCGTTTAACCACGGACACGACGCGGTCGTTTACAATGCGAGAGGGAATCGAACACCTTCGGCAAAAAGAACGATTGCAAGTAAGTGCGCAAACAGAAGTGGGAATATATGTGGATTTATTGCAAATACGTCACAGGGGGCCTCTGTAAACCGCGGAATAACTACCGGAAGCAGGAGGACCCGATGTAAAATTTCTCTGGTATTCGGTGCGTGCTTCGCGTGATACTGATACTTCATGTATTGTTAAATATTGATGTAATACAACCTGTCAGACAATATGAAGGCATACTATCTAGATTAAGGTATATTGTTATGCAACGGAACGTCGCGGAATGACGGTGAAATGACATAGACGCCATGATTTTGCCTGTGATTGTCAGTAGTTCTCAATTCGAATCAATGGCCATCTTCGTTCCTTCGACGTTCCGTTTCATAGAAACGTAACGTAATAAAGATATCATGCTATCATAATTGTCGGACAGGTTGTATTGTACACGTATTTAGACCGAATGAGTAGCGATATGTGTTGCCTCTGGTGCGAGCTGATGTGGCGGTGAGTGGGGTTGTTGTTATATCCACCAAACTGTTCCTGATGCGGTAGGACATCATGAGCTTGGCATCAGCCCGCCTACTCGCAAAGGCCTTCCATTCCAGGCTTACGATCATGGTTGTCGCATTGCTGCGGTAGTCGCTCTTCAGCTTGACGTTGAACATTTCCACATAATCGATGTTCTTCTCTGTGGAAGGATCCCACACTGTCGACGCTTACTCTAGGATGGGTCTTACGAGCGTCTGATACCATAACTCTGTGATGGCTTGTGGGAATCTGTTGATGTATTGTTGCAGGAAAACCCTGGTGGTGTTGGCTTTCTTTGTTATGTTATTGATGTCATCACTCCATGTTAGTATGCTGTCAATGATTATGCCAAGGGAATTGGCGCCTTTGACCTCCTTCGGTTCTTTCCGTGGATGGAGTAGCCGATAAAAACTTTCCTCTTTCTTCACAAAGTTGGCTTATGTGACACACCCAACCATGGAGCAACAAACCATTTCCTTTATCACCAGCGTATGTGCGTGCGTGCATGCGTGCGGGTGCGTGCGTGCGTTCCTCCTAGACGGTTTTCATCTCGAGTGTCAAACTATCATGGGTTCATCTTTACTCCCCTTCGGAGTTATGTCTTTACTGTTTTCGAAATTCGCTTAAGAGTTATTACCGGTTTTATGGTTTGTATCGGACGTTATAGGGACGTAATTACATTGTTCACAGAGTCACGCCGCGTGTTTTCTATTATTGTTCCGAGCTCCGCCGATCACCTGGTGACGCTTTACGTTACTTGCATTTTTAAATACTACTCACATTTTACGACATAACAAACGTCGAATTTTTATTATACCAATACCTGGGAAACCGTATTCTGCTTCTGTGGTATATACTTAGTTTTGCTCCGAGATCCCAGAGGAACCCAGTTACCCGCCTACCTCCCGTCGTTGTATATTAGTCCATGTGACTGTTACAGATGCCGGGCGGTCCGCCGTCCTTCCGACCAACGAAGAACAGGACTCCGCTGCACCGTGCCATGGAGATGACGAAGAAACGTATGTTTGGACACTGGATACCAGGCGGACAGGTACCAGCATACACGTCTTCTTCTGTATGACCATAGTTATCATTGAATCGTTGAGTGCTATCATGGTTTCCTGTGTTTGTCCTTTGTATTTATATCATTACTAGCTGAGTTACCCGGCGTTAACCGGGGAAAAGGCAGTCATGGGTACCAGATACACCAAACCCATCCCAAATGTTTCCAGCCTACCCGCATTAACAAATGGTAACTGTTCACTGGCCTAGTTGTTTGGACAACCTTTTGCAAGAAATCTTAATTACAATCGCTCACCCGTCTAACTGACGTAATCAGCAACAGCGGATGCTGGGTTGAAATTTCAGCCCGATACCTGCAAAACTAACGGAGACTTGGGTGCACAAACAAACAGAGAACGAAACTGTTTTATAATATAGATACATTTGTAATAACGTCTCCGCTGGTCTATAACATTTAGTGGAGTTGGTCTGTTCAGTAATTCTTCAAAGTACTTTTATTACTTATGTTTAACGAGGTGACGCTGGGATGTTTCGTGTGGTTTCTGTCTGACATGGCGTTAGGTAGACAAGTCCTACCGAGACCGGTATGTCCCTCCCAGTGATGTATCGCACAGTTATGTTAGGGCGACCTCTTTCCCGAGGGTCCGAGGGTTACCAGAGAACTTTGTTTGCTACTTCGTGTCGGCGTGACCTGCCAGTGTCATTTCCATTTCCTTTACGTCCCTTTTGGATACGGCTTCTTCTGACAGTATTGCCAAGGTTTTGGTATAATTTCTCTAGTCTTTTCTGACATTTGATTTAATTTTCAGTCATATTCACTACTTTAAGTTTACCTCCTTTACAACGCGCAATCAAATGAAAAACTACTCCATCGTAATGATATTGCAGGGCGGCGACGAGATCGATATTCCTACCAGATGGCAGTCAATATTGGGAGGTTCCTTCTCAGCGCCACCAGACGGCGCCAAACTAGTCAACAGCGGCGATGAATCACAGCGACGGAACTACACCACTAGACACACGGCAAAGTAAGGTTCACGTTCGTGCATTCCTCGTTCGCTCACTGACGGGTGGTCGCATACGCACACAAATACAAACATACAGCATTATGTCTTTGTGGGTCATGGGTTGGAAGTCCCCACGTTTTACAAAAAAAAGCAATCATACATGTTTCGCTACCTAACGAACATCACAGGTATCAACGCGCATTGACGCTGTTGCGTATAATATATTCCGAAATGAAGCTATAAGCTATTGCATGGGATGGCGCTGTCGGAATTATCTGAAGGCTATATTGCGATACCGTAATTCCTATCAATAGTTGACATACTTATGGTGTAGCTACACCTTCTGTAATCGTGGAAGCATTTCAGAACGAATATTTCCTGAGTGTGATTGCGAACTACCGTTTAGTTGTATAGGCGTCGGAACGTGGTGAATATTGGGGGGGGGCTGAGCCAGGGCCGGAGCCGGAGTCGGAACTGCATATTTCGCTGCTTTCAGAAATGACACCAGTAACAGAAAATATTTATTTGTCCCAAATACACAATGCCACATAATAAACAAAAACGTCTACAAGATATTGCAATCGAGTCAACAGGAACAAAACAAAAACAAAATGATAAGTATATAATGCATGGTAAGAAAATAGAATATTACGTCATATGAGGGACGGGAGACTCCTACTAAAACTAATTGTAGTCGCTGTCGTAGGAGCCACCCTATAAGGATTAATTTCAGCGATTATTTAATTTATATAAAAACGAAAATCCCTCGCAAAATCAGTGCATCATCACTATAAGATAAATTTACATTTCCCAATATATTACACATTTATTAAATATACAAAGAGTCGGTTTTTAAATTAAGTAATTTATATTGAAGGAGGTAGACGTGAACGAGGAGTAGTGTTGGATATCTTACGCTGTTCGAGGGGTAGAGTTGGGGATTGTTTTAATCAACCATGACATGATGCAGTTGGAGCTCGACAAACATCAACAACATTTATAATATTGTGTGGCTTAGTCTCTCTACCCCACTCTAAACATGGTTGGGCTCAGCCTCCCCCCGTTCCGACGCCGATGAGTTGGTTGATCGTCTGTAGAGCGTGCCTTGTCTTGTAGTTACGACACGATGGGTTTCGGTAAGGACCCGGCCTACAACGCCACACACGCGGGTCGCATGCAGTCCGTGTACGAGAGCACACTCGGTAGTCTGTACAAGTGAGTCGGGTTGGAGTGGCGGGACACTCGTGGCGTGTATGGTGGCACGGTGCTTGTTTCACATTTGCGTGTGTTGTTAAGTGGTGGGTGCCGTATCACCGTGGACATCATTTATGTGACACACCGGACGATTCCTACTTCACCGCGCCAAAAATAGGCAGTGTTTTGAAAATGGTTTGCGCTAATAAGATGTATAAGTTTTAATGGTTTAATTATTACAATACATAGCATAAACACAAGTGTAACACAATGAGCCATTGTTTCCAGGAATACTATACCAGGTAACACAGTAACTTAAACTCGGAACCTAATCCTAGAACGACAACACAACAGCTAGTCAACGCGAAATGGTTAAGTCAATTTGTTCATAACGCTTCCGCGTATGCGCAGTACGCATAGGGCTACTCCTAGCACCGGGCTATTTTTGACCCGTTACATCGGATCCAGGGGAGGCGGTTGACGTATGCCCTCCCCCCGTTTTGTACTAATACTGTCCCATAATTCAACTTTTCAAGCACAGGAAACCATTTTCCGCGGCTTGCTCCCGTCACAAACAGGATGTTTCTAGATCCGGCCTGATCATTAAACATACATTATACTTGACTAAATAATATTGAGTGTGTCGTGCTGTGGTCGTGAGTAATCACTAACCGTTTGTTCAGAGAGATATGCAGGACTTCGTCATTTCGCTGCCTGAGCGTGATTTCCAGACAATAAAAGACATACGACGCTCTCAGAAGGAAACGCTATGTACATATGCACTCTTCATATTTCAACAAGCAAAAAGAGGTCGCATGTAAATTATTACTGGTATGGAAATAGTTGGCTGGGAATGTATCGATTCTAAAAGATTTTCAAAAGCCAGGGCATTTCAAGGTTGACACCATCCCTATGAAAGAAGAAGAATGAGGGCATTGGTCAATTAAGGGACAACGCATACCATTGAGAAACCAGCTGGCACAAGTCTACCACCACAACAAATGCACAGATGCAAACACCTGGACGAGACGGATGAGCAACGCCGCTTTTAGGCCGATTTTATTTTAATGTGATCCAACAATTGACTCCGATTTTGAAGCAGTGTTCAGGCAGCGACCGAGAACAGGTGAACACCGTCATAAATGTTTATCAAGATTTTTTTTAATATCCAGGAACGGTGGCTGTGAACGTTGTATTCGATAAATTCACGCTGTTCTTTGAGCTATATTACGCACAGTACAAAGCTACAGAGAATAGTCATTCTTCACGAGTAATGATGTAACGGGATTCAGGTCGCAGTATCGATACATGTCCGCCGTGTAAACGCGGACAGATATAATAAATTATAGTTGTGCGTCATCACGCGACACAGAGGTGCACGATACGTCGAGGGGAAAATGGCTCATGTAATCCTGCCTCTAGATAACTGAACATATGTATTAATAGCAATGTTGTTTTCATCGGCGTCATCGATGTTGACTGTGTAGGTTAAGTGTCGTGTTAAATTTTAATGTGTTGCAATGTTGCCCTTATAATTTTCAGACTGTCGCGGCAACGCAGGCAAAAACTCGGCTGGAACCAAACTACTGCGGCACTTCTACAAACACACACACAGCTAGACTACGAATTACAGGGTGTCGCCAGGTAATTATTGATCACTATATAAAAGAACTTTGTTCTTTCTATATCCCGATTGTGATGGGAATTGTCATGTAAATGGGTATATTGTCAGATGCGCGAACTCGATGCGCGTGGGCATAAGGATCGATTGTCTTTAAATCAGTCCGCGTAACGCGAAAAACTAGACAACGCTGTATTATCCATTTCGCGCCTCTCTATTGTTGTATTGCCGTGTCTGACATTTTAGAGATATGCTTTGCAACTCAGTCATCTTACGTGTTCTAAAATCTAAATGGCTGCATTAAACGCATACTCCGTAAGTGGTACGCCCTTTTTCACAAACAGTTAACAAAAAACTGGCACGCTACTTTGTGAATATGGATGCAAGTTCACATTTCAAGAGCGTGTTTACCCCGTTGCCATGGCGCTGTCTCGCGAACCGGAAACTGCGTGTCAGTGCGCGAGACCGGACGATAACTGGGACGTAGGAAAACATAATGTTCTGGCTACCAATCTGGCGATTATGAAACGCAAAACGTGCGCATTGATTCTCGCTGAAATTGCCTCCGCTGTGATTGATCTAGGCAGCTAAATAGCCAAGTCACGAACATGTTAATGCACTCGGAATAACAGCTGTGCCTTCCAGTATCTTATGAATTTGCAAGTTCACAACTTGTTTAGATACCGCATGTCTTGACCACCAAACTTTACCCCCGATGTCATTTCACTGTACATACTCTATGATATTGATTGTCTCATTGTAAGCAAAACCTCACGAACTCCGTGAAGGTTACTACTGCATATCGAGTTGCTACAAGCAGGTATATATTCTAAAATAATTTAACTGTATCAATGCAAGAACTCCACGGAACTTGCAATCAACCTGAGTCTCCTTAATGGAACAGCCACGTGTCGAAACAAGAGACAAAAAAACAAAAACCACTGAGACGTGGTTAACATCCTTTGCCACTACAACCATCGGTGCGTGTGTGTGTGTGTGTGTGTGTGTGTGTGTGTGTGTGTGTGTGTGTGTGTGTGAGTGTGTGTGTGTGTGTGTGTGTGAGTGTGTGTGTGTGCGTGCGTGCGTAATTATTTTGTTTAATTGAAGTAATAGATAGCAATCAACAGAACACATCACGCTATGTTTATGTTTGTTTCTTTTGCAGGAGTAGAACAGCCGCTGACAACGTATAAGTTTAGAATGCCGCGTATGAACGAATAGGATTATTTTCTGAGATCGGCGCTGTCTGGAGATACTCTGTCACCATGTCATGCAGGCATCTTTGCGTTCAGCAGCAAATTCTGAATCACTAAAGCGGCTGAACAATATATTATGTACGAAAGTCCGCCATTCCACGATTTTTTTCATAACTAGACTATCACTGCATGTTTAAACTCTATTTCCCAAGTAGGACCCATCACACACGTATTGGTGTCACTACGTCCCCATATTATCTGAGTCGGGAACTGAATTTATATTTCCGTTTTTATGTGCATGCATTTAGAAATAAATTTTAGTTATATTTGTCATTGCAATTATTAAATGTTTAGTCTGAATAATCGAAGCTATCCAGAAATTGGTCGTGAAGCTCGAAACGAACATATAAATCGGGTGCTGGCTGTCGTGGTTGTGTCAGAGCGTTACTATCCTTCGTGTTATGAAAATACAGAATTTAATTTCGATTTGCACCCTGCTTGGGATATGTGCGCTTTAATCTATGCACATTCTGCAAAACCATTATGTAGGATTCTCATGTGATAGATAAAAAAAGTGTACATATTATATTCTACGTTGTATGGAAACATTCACAGAGAAATTATACTATGTCAAGGATTACTCTGTGTATAGCAACGAAACGTTGCTCAGCAGTCAGTATTATATTGAGACTGCGATCAAACTGCATCAGGTTAACGTGCACAAAAACAATGGAATTCACAATATTTGTAACAATAAATTAGGATGCCAATTGTTGTAATTGCGTTGAATATGTTGCTATTTATTTGTAGGACAGATCAGCATTGAAATCTACACAGTGCTACAACATCTACCTATATTTGTAGGATTCTTAGCGGAAATTGTCATATGTTCTTGTTGTTGTGTGGTGTGCGTGTGTGTGTGTGTGTGTGTGTGTGTGTGTGTGTGTGTGTGTGTGTGTGTGGGTGTGTGTGTGTGTGGGTGTGTGAGTGAGTGCGTGTGTGTGTGCGTGTGTGTGTGTGTGTGTGTCTGTGGGTGTGTGAGTGAGTGCGTGTGTGTGTGTGTGCGCGCATGTGCGTGTGTGTGTGTGCGTGTGTGTGAGTGCGTGCGCGTGTGTGTGCGTGTGTGTGCGTGCGTGTGCGTGTATATATGTGTGTGTGTGTGCGCATGTGCGTATGTGCGTGCGTGTGTGTGAGTGCGTGCGCGTGTGTGTGCGTGTGCGTGCGTGTGCGTGTATATATGTGTGTGTGTGTGCGCATGTGCGTATGTGCGTGCGTGTGTGTGTGTGTGTGAGTGCGTGCGTGCGTGCGTGCGAGTGAGCTTGTGTCACTGTGTGAATTATCAACTACTACTACTACTACTATCATCAACAGTTGTACCGGTCCGTATTAGCCTACGCATATCCTTAACCACACTTACCAATAGAATTGTCAACGCATGGTTAAACAAATACATTTATTGAATCTATGCCATACAAAAATCGCATATTCTCTAAGCATTTGTGGCGCCTTTGTTCCAACCACTTGTGTAGAATGTCAGCTACACACAAACGCACACGTATCTGAAGATAAAACGTACAAACATACACAGCAACAACACATTCACCTCCACATCCACGCACATAAGCAATAATAATTAATACAGTGTGATTGTCCGTTTCACAATTAACCAGAGTTCCTTTGATTAGTCACAAATGCCATCAACCGGAACACAATATATCATAATATAATACGTACCGTCAGGGACAGTAGTTTCACAATAAAATAATAAACAGGTTTTGCAACATCAATGGCACACAATCTCCCATTTGGCTGGCAGAATTCACGTATAGGCCTACATTCACAAGCATTAGTAATTTCATTATTCTGTTTTGCTTTTGTTGAAGGATTTTACCGTACAGGAGGTCCCGTTTGGCGGCAATCCTAGTTCAACTGCTACCAAAGTCAAATGAAATCTCACTTTTCTGTAAAATTATGAAAACCGTGGTTTCGTTCTACGAAACCAGCAGCCTCTTGCGATTAAATGAAATTTCCCCACGTCGGATTTATTTGATACATATTCACACAAAGAGGAATGACTTAACCAGTTTCGCCACCAAACTTGTGTACAGGTATCACCATCGCACTATTTGTGGGAAGAAATCTGGCGATTCCCCTAATTTTCAACTTGGAGCCTCCACAATCCATAGACCTATCCGACAACTGTGCTGTAGAAACGCAATTGCTATTGATACTGAGGTTTCCTATATTCAGTTTCCAGCACTGAAACCTCGGTATTTAAAGTTCATTTTCCCAGCAGCATTGACGACGGATGGATTGACGTCCTTGGTGATCGCTAGATGGCGCTAACATCAGGTGTATCTGGTGTTGTTCGAATCGGTCTCGTATGCTCTATACTCGGCAGACGGCAGCAACAGGAAGTTGTTCAGTTGTTTTGTGAGAGTGAAGTTATGGGCTGACAACAAGAAAACAAAACAGTTGTTAAAGTTCTGATGTTTCGTCTATGCTAAATTAATCACACAATCATACACCACAATTAATCTAGTTGCACACACACGCCAATATAAAATGTCCGCAAGTTCAAAATAAGAATTTGAAGAAGTAATTAATTACTGTCGGAAAGTAGGATATAGTTTATTATAGAAAAACTGATTTTGTGTCAACGTTTAAGACGTGCACTAAATGATCACAGATACGGTGTAGGTTCAAATACTTTCTACATTTGTCTACTTAATTACCTTTGGGAGGACACTTTGAAACTGTATTTTAAAAACACACATCTGCACTGTCTGGTTGTTTTTAACAGCAACAACATAATAATTGTGATTTACCTAATTACCGTCGAGATTATCGTCCTATCTCACTTGACTTTCGGCCGTCTGCTTGAGCGTGTCAGATTTCTTCAGGGCTGCCTCAATCAAATCTAGTGCGTTAGCTTCCAATATCGTCAGGTCGTCTTGCTTGACACTTTCATCCTCGATAGCCAGAGTAGATTCGTCGTCCGTCTTGTTGACTTCCTCTCTCATTTTGTCGGCTTCATCTGCTGTCTTGTTTGATTCCTCTGTCGTTTTGTCGGCTTCCCCTATCGTCTTGTCGGCTTCCTCTAGCGTCTTGTCGGTTTGTTCGGTCGTCTTGTCGGTTTCCGTCGTCTTGTCGACAGAGACATGTTCTTCCTCAGTTATGCCCTCAGTCGTATCTGCCTCGTCGCTCATGATTTCATCCTTGACTATTTCTTTTTCATCGATCGTGTCTGCGACTTCGTTCTTCTTCCCTGTGACATTGTTGGCTTCGACGTCTTCATCGTTGACCTTATCGGTTGTTTCGAGCTTGTTTTCATCGACCACGTCGCTGGTCTCAACGGCTTCTTCCGATGCATCGCTACTGGCGAGCGTCAGGGTTTCATTAACCTCGTCAGAGATTTCCTTCGTGTTCTGTGGGTTCTTCTCCGTCATTACTCCGCTAGCATCGACGTCATTGGCTTCTTTAGTTGTCTTGTCGTCTTCTTCTGTTGATGTAGCGTCGTCGCCTGTCTGTTGCTTCTTGCCATTGTTCTCATTATTGACCTCTTCGCTCTCTTTGGCTTCTTCAGCTGTGACATTCTCGTTCGCCTCCATCTTATTCTCTGCCTCGTCAGTTTCCTCATCGAACTCCTCGTTGGACTCGTCAAGGATCTGCACCGCCAAGCTGCTCTTGTCAATATTCTCGCTGTTCTTACTACTGGTCTCCACATCACCACTGCCTTCCACATGGGCGACTCCACCCCTGCTTTCTTCGCTTCCAGCATCCCCCGTGCTTTCCACTTCACCGCTTCCTTCAACGTTATCACCTGCATCGTTGCTCGATTCTTCAGCGGCCTCGTTGATGATATCACTGTCGTTGTTTTGCGTGTCCTTTGTGGCGTCTTCCTCTGTCGTCTCTTCCGATTCTTTTGCTTTCTCCAAGTCAACTTCCTTGATTTGCATATTCTTGGTGGTTTCTCCCTCCTTCGCCTCTTCCGTAACATTAGTGTTCTCCACGCCAGTCTCGTTGATTTGTGCGTCCTCTGATGTGTTTTTCCCATTGGCTTCTTCCGTCACCTGTTCTTTTTTTATGTCCATATCGCTGAGTTTAGTGTCGTTTGTGGTTTCGGCAATCTTCGCCTCCGCCACATTTTTATTCGCCATGTCAACCACGATGGTTTCTCCTTCCTTCGCCTCTTCCGACTGGTTTTCTTTCTCCGTGTCATTTCCGATGGTTTGTTTGTTCTCTGTAGCTTCTTCATCATCCTTCATTTCTTCCACCACCTCTTCTTTCACCACTTCACCGTCGCTGTTTTGTGTGTCTTCTATTAATTCTTCCTCTTTTGCATCTTCCTCCACTTCTTTCTCCTCGTCGTCATCCTCTTCTTCGTCTTCGTTTCTATCCTCTTTCTCTTCTGACGACTCCATTACGTCTGTGGTATCGTTGCTTTCAACATCCTTGCTCGTGCTGTCTTCGTCTGGTATTTCCGTCGTGATCAACGTCGTCACATCTTCTGTATTCGTCGCGTCTTCCACTGTCTCTTCGACGATGGCATCTGTCGAGTTCGCCACGATGGATTCTGAAATGAAATATAGCAAAGAAACATATAATATGAAATTATGTGTTACAGAGTAGAGAAGTTGAAGGTAATTTACAGTTATAATCAAATCATACAGCTCAAATGAGTGATGTAAACAAATCAAACGGGTGAAATCGCAACAAAAGGAAGACAGTATCCTGTTTGATCCAAACGTTACATTGGCTGTTGCATTGCATTACTAATTATCAGAGCGTAAGCACCAGGCAAATGGATACCGAAGCCTTTGGCTTCTGGCGATAGCCCAACTGTTTTCTTATATATGTGAATCCAACCCTTTCAATGTATTTGTTGAGGTTAGTTAAAAAGTATTCACATTAATAACATGATTTACACAATCAGTGATAATGCTCTATTTATTGTGTGAATTAATACTCTCCTACATCTAACGTACAGTTTATTTGTTTTGCTAACAGTACTTCGTGTTCACTCATTCGTCTATCCTCCATAAGTGATAAAAACAATAATATCTTATAATTTATCAACATATATCTATTAAAAGTTTATATAGGAATACACTTAATATCCTGATCTCTGGGCTTTTCTTGCGAGTTCTGGACTCATTATAACGCTTACCTTGCTCGGGATCGCCGACTGGTTTGGCGAAGGTGTAGCTGGCCAGAAGAAGAACCACAGCGACACGCATACACAGGACGGGCATCTGGCAAACAAAAATAACAATGTTCAATGAAATGGTAAACAATGAAATGAATACGGTGTTATCTGAATTTGTAATCAGCTTATCCGGGCGTGGACATCTCTACGATTACTGGCATAGGTAATCGGTTCTTTGATTAAACACAGGTTGGCGCACACACAAGCGGTAATGCGTATTTTATATCATCTCACCAGAAATGTAAAGGCAGTAAAATCATAAAACCAAAAGGTACCTTGGTGTTTCATTGTAGTCACCATACCTGCATTTGGTTGCTCACTAATACTTCTGGAGCGATTCCATACCAATGTAATAATATATTCTGCGCAGCTACCGACGATATACTGACTAGAGTTCGTATGAACATATCCATAATAAAATTTGTAACTGTAAATATCGTGATTTTTTCGCGATGGCTATACCACTACTACTAACGATCTGGTCAAATGACGTAATCGTATTTCAAGTTCACATGAACTTTGTGATGAGTACTTTCCTATAGAATGTTCAGAATTCACTGACGCTATGCTTTCGTCGTGGCCGACATCTTGCCGCATGCAATGCCCCACAAAAAGGCGAGTAGGGGACTAATAATGTGGCGGTCAGAGTATGTAACATTTGTTATTCTAACATTTCAAAAAGAGTGTATTTTGTTGCCTTATATTATCTTTGTGATTTAGCAATGTCTTTCCTTAACTTCATGAATACGCTGTGTCACGTCACCAACTGTTTATAAAAGTTGATTCGATCCGATTCGCTGAATCCCTAGCAAACACTATGTGTGTATCCTTGAACATAGACACGTATGATAATTCAAGATTGGATTAAATTTTTAAATGTCTAAAACAGTTACCTCCACAATATTACGCAATAGTTTTGCGCGAATAATTGTGAAAACTTCTAATATTGCATCACGAAATGTCAACCAACGATATATCATAAGAGCATTCAATCAAAGTGGTCATGCTTTTTAAAGTTGATAATGTGCGTAATTTAATTCAGACTTAATAGTTGAGTGAAATATTCGAGGTAAACGAGCACGTGTCTGGTGAATTTGCAATTACAATAGACGATATTGTACTAAAGTTGCATTCTGAAACTACAAATTTCCTCCAGTGAACAATCCTCCCCATACACTACAAAATACCTTTCCTCAACACTATATAAACATTTTCCACATAATATGCAATTGAGATCAAACAGCGTATACGTTTATTTTTCCGCTAGTCGGACTTGGCGACCATTAATTTTGTATAAAGCATAATGTATCGAATAACAATAACATAAAATGCCAAAGTGACATATATGTTAGCAAATATGACCGAATAAATAAACATTGTCTACGCTGTACGTATACATTCCTAATAAGTTAATAACCGTTAAAGTCCTAGTTTAACTCAGATTGAAACGCGCTTTACCCGCGTCATCTGACAGGCCTGCTCAAGTGTTTCTAAGAAGAATAAAGTCACGCCGCATTTACAAACTCACTTTGCTGTTTAGTATCAGGCAGATACACGATCAAATATTGTAAGAACGAGACAACAGTACAAACCACTTAATATGATTTCGTCATGCCGTTGATGTAACGAACTTATAACAATATTGACACATTTGGGAAACCTCTTGAACGTTACAACGGAAATCGTAAATAGTAAATTACTTACCTTTAGTTTTTGCTGTGTTAAATTCAAGCTGGTGAACTTTCTGCGTTTAACTCTTGTTTTGTTTCTACCTTTTGGCGATGTTGAACGATGACAAAATCCCTTCTCGGTCGTGTTCGTCTGTCCTCTCGATCTGTTACTCTCTGACTGATTCCAAGCTATGACCAGAACTCCAATTGGTTGAGTTTATATACCCCGGTCAATACCCGGCGATTTCCCTGGGCGACCCAATCTTTCCCCCAATTAGCATAAATCACCCGTGTCATTGTTCCCGGCTGACGTACAGGGCAACATCAAGGCACTAGGAAATGCGCGTGACGTCAGTTTGGTTCCCGGTAACAGCGGACGTGGTTTGTTGACGACCCAGTCGCTGTCACGGACGAGAGACGCAGGGACTCGTATACCGTTACAATAACAATATCTTATAAACAAGTATACTCGGAACGTACTTAACATAACGTAACCGATTTGATGTGACCTTGTGCGATTTTGTTCCCTATAAAAAATACCGTTAACGCAAGTAGTTTAGTTATTCTCGATATATTCGGTAGAGTTTACATAAGGTTTAATAACACGAGGCAAGCTAAAAACTGCTATATTCAATGTTCTGTTCTAATACCCATGACTAGGTAAGACAAGTGACCTTTTACTATGCGTTCTATTTATTTACAATACCCGTCATAATATTATTTAGTTAACAACAAAGCTATGACTTAATTTGATAACATATATAACCAATTTATTCTATTATGCTTCATCACGGACTTGTCAAGTTTAAAAAACATTGTCCGCGATACTGTAAAAACGTGACTCAATATAATTAAAATTACTTTTAAAAACTATGTAGTTTTTATTTATATTACACCAATTGCATATGGGTTTTATTGCCTGAAATAAATATATTCGTTTTCGTAAACTGACGATAGTATTTAATTGCAGCACAACACACGCTACAACGTATTTTAATTTCTCCAAATCAACTTTTAGGACTACAGTTTTGATTTAGCCAACACATATGAGAAATGCAGCAAATTTGAGAAGACGGTTTGTAGAGAACAAGTTGGACACACCGGCGGTCAATGTCCAGTGACGAACCGACGTGCATCCGGGAACTTCTTTGTTGGTTCCTTTTGTTTGCTTATCTTCGACGTCTGAGACAATAGTCTAGTGACATGTTTACTTGGTGACCAAGTGACCACACACTGCGTAGACAGACGACCCTTCTCCTGTCGACATGGTCATCGAACACAGACAATCATTAGACGATGACCTTGTGGGGTCGCTTATGAATCCCAGGGCCATGTAAGGGGTAATCACATAAGTTCACTAAGTGCCAAAATACGTTAATCATTATATATGGATGTTGGTCGTCACGTATCACGAAGAAAATACATTGCTACAGTGGTGCTACCTAGCGAGTGAAACGGATATTAATGCACATTGACGCTAATATGAATATGGATATCGCAACAGGGCAGCTTGATGGGTAGTCTTGCGACCATAACACGTCAGTTGAATCTGTTTGGATACATTGTCCCGTCTAAATTGTTGTATAACTCTGTATCTCACCTTCTCTCACGCACTCTCTCTCGCACACACATACGCGCGCGCACACACACGCACACACACGCACGCACGCATGCACACTCAAACGGGGCCTATATCGGCTGTGGTTTTTGGTAGCCATTTTAGATTGTAGAAATCGGATGGATGGGTGGGTGGAGGGGTGGGTGGACGGGTTTGGATGGATGAATGAATGAATGAATGGATGGATGGATGGATGGTTGGATGGATGGATGGATGGATGGGCGGACGGACGGATGGGTGCGTGGGTGGTAGGTGGGTGGACGGGTAGGTGGATGGACGAGTTTGGATGAATGAATGAATGAATGAATGGATGGATGGATGGATGGGTGGGTGGGTGGGTGGATGGATATATGGATGGATGGATATATGGATGGATGGATGAATGGTGGGTGAGTGGGTGGATGGATGGATGAGTGGGTGGGTGGGTGGGTGGGTGGGTGGGTGGGTGGGTGGATGGATGGATGGATGGGTGGATGGTTGGATGGGTGGATGGTTGGATTGGTGGATGGTTGGATGGGTGGATGGGTGGATGGCTAGATGGGTGGATGGGTGGATGGGTGGATGGATGGATGGTTGGATGGATGGATGGATGGTTGTATGGTTGGATGGATGGTTGGATGGGTGGATGGCTGGATGGTTGGATGGGTCGATGGATGGGTGGATGGGTGGATGGGTGGATGAGTGGATGGATGGATGGATGGGTGGATGGGTGGATGGTTGGATGGTTGGATGTGTGGATGGGTGGATGGTTGGATGTGTGGATGGGTGGATGGGTGGATGGGTGGATGGGTGGATGAGTGGATGGGTGGATGGGTGGATGGGTGGATGAGTGGATGGGTGGATGGGTGGATGGGTGGATGAGTGGATGGATGGATGGGTGGATGGGTGGATGGGTGGATGGGTGGATGGGTGGATGGGTGGATGAGTGGATGGGTGGATGGGTGGATGGGTGGATGATTGGATGGCTATCTAACTTAGGTAGTCGGTCAGGCATTATATAAGCCAATTAAACAGGCATATCGATATAACTTATAGAACATAAAGCAAACGGAAGCACATACGTGACGCCCAGGACTTTGGCCCAGAAAACGGCGAGTGGTGACTTCGGTTTCCGGAAGTCCACTCGATTGTCTGTTTGTGATGGCGACCAAGGACGTCAGAGAAAGATAAATGCATTTTCGCCGAAGTACAAATTGCCTACCAAGGTCGCAATATTCCCGGAACAAAGATATATTGTAACAAACACTACACCGTTAACAATAAAACTAACATACATTAACGAGGCCTGCTCACAGATATGGCTAATAGCACATATGTGTAATCTACAGCTGTAAATAAAAAGCAATATGTCAAACAGCCAATGATAGGAACATTTTATAACTGAGAAATAAAATAAAAAAACATACATAATTGGCTGACATATATCTTCAATCGTAAATTATCCGATCTGATACATGCAAGTTTTAATTCATACTCTACACAAATGCACGCATAACACCTGAGTAAACCACGAGGACACGAGATGATATGCAACTACATATTCTACTTATAATCGAGTTTGCGTGTAAGTCAACGTTGTCTTCTTAGACGGTTTGAACCTCGAGCGTCAAACCTTCAGGGATTAAAGTACGACCCCATGAATAGGACATAAGATATACCCCGTACATGTCAAGGTCCTCACGTGTTATGGGGTAAATCAGTTATTAGGAACGTAAAATGTAATGTGCGCGTAATGCGTAAAACGTAACTTAACAATGGCAGGAACCACGCGCGCGCGGCAAATTTGTCTGGAAAACGACACTTGCGTCATGGACTTTGAAACATGAAGTAGACGGTGACACAATAATGCTTATCTACCCTCATGTCAATAACATAGCAATACGAATATTATTTGACAATTCTACACTATGACGACTTGGGCCTATCGATGGACGTGAACTTCACAATCTCTCCAACCTTCTCTCCAACCAATTTTGAACAAAACATCGAGTGTCTGCGAGCGCGTTAGGTGTTTATTTAACGATGCTGTGTGTTTTGCAACATTTCATCAATACTATCACGACTGTCAATTACCAAGGCCAGGTGACGGGCATGTTTGCTAGTATTTCATAATAATAACAACAACGTAAACACACAATGAGTTATACATGCTATGACTGTTCGTGTCCAGGTAGGAGCATCGACGTCCACTTTCGTGACTCAGAATAAGGAATTCTGTACAACGGTCGGCAACTAATAAAGTACACGAAAATTGCAGATGTTTCTCCAGGGCCTACAATTCCACGAATGTAGATTTATGCCAAACGCATGAGAGATAATGCTGCGATTATTGAAATTCGAATAGTTGATAACAACATTGGGCCTATATACCATTCAGTAATATAACGTTGGTAACCTTTATAAATGGCTGCATACAGCGGATATACGTGGCATATATTTAACAAATAAAAAAAATTAATTTTTAATTTTGCGAATTTAGTTTAGATTGAATTTTGACATTGGTGGACAGGACACGGCTGTCTAGTGTTTGGACTGAACGTCAGCTTAATCTGTTACCGATTGTGACTGATGTCACAGTTTATGCGAGCAGGGCAGATGTCTGTCTGGTTTAGCAAAGACAACACCTGCTAGATGCTGACGACAACGCTGGACGTTATTGCATCAACCTATGTTGAGACACGTGATTTTGTTCCCTTCTGTGTTGATGACACACGATTACAGTTCCAGCGATATTGAATCGGTGACAAATTTCGATATGCATCCGAACTCTTTCATGAAGAAGAAAATGATACAGCAGCAGCCTTAGACAGTTTCGCTGCACACGCGTTTATCCTTTTATTTGCTTGGTGGCTGTATGAGCACGTACGTGTCAGTGGTGATGGAAGAACAACTATTTGTACGACGACAGAATCCAGTTTGTTGGGGCAACAACTGACGGGGGAATCTTCCATGTTGATTTTCTCGTAGACTGTTCTCCCTCTCCCTCTCTCACCTCTTCCCTCTCGCCACTAATTCCTCTCTCCTCTTTCCTCATCCCTCTGTCCTCTGTCTGTCTGTCTGTCTGTCTGTCTGTCTGTCTGTATGTCTGTCCTCTGTCCTCTGTCTGTCTGTCTGTCCTCTGTCCTCTGTCCTCTGTCCTCTGTCCTACGTCTGTCTGTCTGTCTGTCTGTCTGTCTGTCTGTATGTATGTCTGTCTGTCTGTATGTATGTCTGTCTGTCTGTCCTCTGTCCTCTGTCCTCTGTCCTCTGTCCTCTGTCCTCTGTCTGTCTGTCTGTCTGTCTGTCCGTGTGTGTGTGTGTGTGTCTGTGTGTCTATCTGCCTGTCTGTCAGTATGTCTGTTTGTCTGTCTGTCTGTCTGTCTGCGTGTCTGTGTGTCTATCAGTATGTCTGTCTGTCTGTCTGTCTGTGTGTGTGTGTGTGTGTGTGTGTGTGTGTGTGTGTGTGTGTGTGTGTGTGTGTGTGTGTGTGTGTGTGTGTGTGTGTGTGTGTGTGTGTGTCTGTGTGTCTATCTGCCTGTCTGTCACTCTGTTTGTCACTCTGTTTGTCTGTCTGTCTGTCTGTCTGTCTGTCTGTCTGTCTGTCTGTCTGTCTGTATGTCTGACGCTGTCTGTGTGTGTGTGTGTGTGTGTGTGGTGTGTGTGTGTGTGTGGTAGTAATGGTGTGTGTGTGTGTGTGTGTGTGTGTGTGTGTGTGTGTGTGTGTGTGTGTGTGTGTGTGTGTGTGTGTGTGTGTGTGTGTGTGTGTGTGTGTGTGTGTGTGTGTGTGTGTGTGTGTGTGTCTGTGTGTGTCTATCTGCCTGTGTGTCAGTCTGTCTGTTTGTCGGTCTGTCTGTCTGTCTGTCTGTCTGTCTGTGTGTCTATCAGTCTGTCTGTCTGTGTGTGTGTGTGTGTGTGTGTGTGTGTGTGTGTGTGTGTGTGTGTGTGTGTGTGTGTGTGTGTGTGTGTGTGTGTGTGTGTGTGTGTGTGTGTGTGTGTGTGTGTGTGTGTGTGTGTGTGTGTGTGTGTGTGTGTGTGACTATCAGTATGTCTGTCAGTCTCTGTCTGTCTGTCTGTCTGTCTGTCTGTCTGTCTGTCTGTCTGTCTCTCTCTCTCTCTCTCTCTCTCTCTCTCTCTCTCTCTCTCTCTCTCTCTCTCTCTCTCTCTCTCTCTCTCTCTCTCTCTCTCACCTATGTCCTCTCTTCCCCAGTTTTTCATAGCGAAACATTTTTGAAAGAAAGTCTCTCTACTGGTTACATAATCCTATATTAGTAATTGTATTACTAAAACAGCTATGGCATGAAAACCGGGTGATACTTTCTAGTATGTGTGCAATCATGTCATAAATCACTGCACATTGCATACGACCCTTTAAAAATATTCACTACAAATGCTGTATTTGGGTTGATTTAAAGAGAACAGCGTCAGTTGGCAGCCACCTCGACGGAAGCCCAGGTGTTCGGCCATGGTTCCCGGTTCGTTGACACTCGGTGTGTCACGATAATGCGATAAGATGAAAGGCACAGGCTGTGGGAAATGTGGGCCGGATGACAACCTGCGCAGCCTCGGCAGTCCCACCACACAGCTGCCGGCGATCTCTGGCCGACAGTAGTGGCGGGTCGACGTAAACAACAATGTACACAAATCGACGTCGTAGAAAACATGCGGAACTGTGAAA
>CM034532.1:41850076-41996959 GCA_020002185.1 Paraescarpia echinospica | reverse complement strand
TTTGGGCAAGTTCGTTCATTATACATTGCTCCAGTTTACTCAGGTGTATGAATGAGTGGTGGATATTTGTGTACAAATAGCCTTCGCGCATTAATTGCTGTGTGGCTGGATGCTTCTCAGAGAAGTTGAGATGGTGTTCGATTGAACATGTCTGCCAGGGAGTAAAGTGCAAAGCACTTTGACCAGGATTGAGGATTGGATACTGCGCTATATAAGAACTTACCTTTACTTTATTTCTTAAACAGAAAACCACGATGGCGTTCCTCCAGACGACTCTAGCGCTGTGTGTGTTCGGTGTCGTGACGACGTCGGTCGCTGGAGCGACTCCAAACTGTAAGTGTTGCTGCCGATATTTCATTTTTGTCGTATTACAACAGCGCAATGTGTGTCGTGCGGTTGACCCGTGGAACATCAATATTAATGTCACCCGTGGTTTGGGCCAAAGTGACCTGAATGGCGATGTGACTGTCATTTGGGACTGTCCAGAGAGATCATTATTCCCCGGTGACTGTGTTACTGAGGTGATCATTAAGCTAGAAACACAGTTTACACATTGACCTATGTTGTAATGGTAATATATATAGTCGAATAAATTGTTCTCATTCTGATAAAATACTAGTCTCATACGTGTACCCCACTAAGACCGCGGTTGAGTGTTCATGGCTGTCACAGCCATGGGCAAAGCACCCATAAAATATGCGTAGTAATTGACGGATCCCGTACGTCACTGCTTGTCTATGTCATAATTGTAATTACGCGTGTTACCTCTGTAAATTTAACAAAACATTAAATTACTTTAAAAGAGTAGCGTGATATCTGATAAATTAATCTTTCCCGCATGCAGTTATCGCATAAACAATTTTGCCCTATGTATATGTCACAAAGAAAAACATTTGGAGTCAGAATTTCAACAGAATCTACGATGAACAGACGGTCACGTGATGGTTGGATCAATTGTTCCCGCGCCGTAATTTGTTTTATCGTCGCGTTCAGGACTGACAAGTTTCGTGTGTGTGTGGACCATGAAACAAGTTTAATTTAAACAAACATGATTCACAGATTGTTTTATAAATCGTCTATTTTGGTGTCTACCTACTTCGTACAATTTTGAACAGTGTCATTCTGTTCACACTTCGTAGAACCCTATACCTGCCTCGCCGTCAAACATTCAAAGGTTATTTCTAAAGCATCCAAATAAGCATCGCACACGAATACAGTTTCCCCGAACCTATGCGTCAGTTAATGTATGCGAGACGATTGGCAGGTTCAACGTCACACTCTCAGTCGAGGGGATTGGGTTCTGGTACGTATACTGCTGTTTTGAACCACGAGTAAGTTCGTTCACGCCTGTTTGCGTGTGGCTTTCGGAAGAGATACAAACATCCGTTGATAATAATAATATTATTATTAATAATAAGATAACTTCTATTGCACCTAAATCCCTGGAAACCAAGCTCAGAGGCGCATCAAAACAAAAGGAGTGGTCAATATAAAAATCCAGAGCATATTCCAAAGAGTTCGTGCAGCAACAGAAAAAGCCCTAGTTCCAATGTTAGTGTTAACTCTAGGAACAAAACGTAAGACATAACTAGATGATCGAACTGGATAGGTTTTCTTACAGGAGTATAAGCAGTGAATGCAAATAAGATGTTTGCTTACTGGACAGTGCCTGATAAGTAATGGTAAATATCTTAAATACTATACGATATCGTACAGGAAGCCAATACAAAGTGCAGAGCGACAAAAACGAGATCTTGTAACTACCCTTGCCAGACATTTTGGACATGTTGAAGTTTTGTAATATTCTTGCTAGCGATATTATAAATGAAGGAATTGCAGGAGTCAAATATGTTGCTAAAAAGCGCTGTTGCAATAGTTTTAGCAGCAGCGATACGTTTGAGATATGTGTTGTCGGAAATTGAAGTTCCTATCAAAGATCACTCCTAGGTTCCGCGCTGAGGTTGCTGGTGTGATATGCAGATTTAAAATACGCTTAAGGAAAAAAACATAAAGTTTACTACGCTTCATTGGAGTACCAATAATGACCAATTCATTTTTATTTGTATTTAATTCCAATTTGCTGTCAGTCATCCAGTGGAAGATATCTGGTGCCTATGTCTACGGGAGCATCACCCACGTGGGGCCAATGTTACTTGTGCTCTATTCACCATTTCTTAAACAGGGCAATTAATACAATATAGTGTCCCATACTGGGGATGTACGTGTACACTATACGAAGGAAGACGGAAAGAAAGACGTTTTAAGTTGTTTGTTGTCTACCAGGTCGTTGGAAGTAACAGTATCACATATCAAAATGTAATTCTTAATAAGAAGACGTTAATGAGTATTCAAATCTTAGCATTTTGTCAAATGTAATCATTCTTCCATTATGATGATATTGTTCCAGTAAGCCGTTTTCTCAAGACAGTATCACTTCAACATAATAGTATTGTTCCAGTGAAGCCATTCTAGCAATACCGTAACACTCCAATGTGATTATATTGCTCCAGTGAAGCCGTATTATAAAGACAGTGTCTCTTCAATATAATGATATTGTTCTAATGAAGGTTTTTGTCAAGGATCCAAAACTTGAACGATTATTGCTCCAATCAAGCGGTTCTCTCAAGACAGGAACACTCCAATATAACGATATTGTTTCAGTGAAGCCATGCTAAACAATGTAGTATAATTCAAATATGTTCATATTGCTCTAGCAAAACCGTTCTGTCACTACAGTAACACTAATATAATGATATTGTTCCAGTGAAGCCGTTCTGTCAAGACAGTAGTACTACAATATAACGATACTGTTCCAGTGAAGCCATTCTAACAATACCGGAACACTCCAATGTAATGACATTGTTCCAGTGAAGCCGTTCTGTCAAGGATGTAACACTCCAGCACAACCCTACACGTTGTACGCGCAACTGACCTTTGGCATGAGCTTCACGGGCGCTGGGTTCTCGTGGTTGAAGCCTCTCAGCGGAAGTGGGATGTGTGCCAAGCAGGGAGTCCTGCAGATGGATCCGCCATCTTGGGCCAAGTCACTCACTCTCCATTTGACGTTCTCTAACCCGACTGCCTGGAGCTTCAACCTCGGCGACTCCGAGAGCAACAATGGACACGGTGCTTGTTTTGAGTGTCACTCTGTGGTGCCAGGCGTTATGTTCAAATTGGAGAAGTAGATTAACGAATGGCAAATATGTTGTGTTGGTCGTCAAATAAAACGTAATGTGTCGTATATTTCGAATGTGGGCCTACATGGTTTGTGAGAAATGCCATTGACATGCCGCAAACCGTTTTATAACGCCATCTAAATTGTTGTGCTAGAATGTTTGAACATATCTGCATATATATGTATATATATATATATATTTAAATTTATATATATATATATATATATACACACACACACACGTGACCAAGCTGCCTAATGGTGAGCGATCATGCCACACTCATACACAATCAAGAACTGCGTGTTTTTCAGTAAATTATGTTGCAGAAAAAATCTTATTTAAATTTCGATGCGCATTTTCGTAAACGTTTACAGCTAACAGTTATACAGTGCGATGCGACTATTTATCTGCTTCACCTATGGAATAAGCTATAACGTCAATGAATAATTAGGGCTAATTTCTGTTTCGGTTCATCATTATGATGTTGTTAATTAGATCGTAATGATCGGATCAATGGAGACGTATGTTGTCTGCTTACAGCTGGTGACTCCGGTCATCACACCCACGGTTATGCAGCAGAGATACACAACATAGCAGGCAGCTTGTACATCTGGAAGAACGACTTGCCCAATGGCTGCAACAGCAAGAGTATGTACTACGTTCCGGGTATCATTACGTCACGCCTGACCATTCGCGTGTCACATGACCAGTTGTGCATCGACAATCGCGACGGTGTGACTATCTACAAAGTTGACAGGTGCCTCTTTAACTTCGACCGGATGTTTCTGGGGTTCAATCGTGTGATTCACAATAGATACGGAAGTGCTTCTATGAATCGTGTTGGATCAGGGCTCTGTAGCGTACTTGGCGCCTGGAGCCCTAAAATGGTGGCAGATCCTTAACTCTGTTAAGTAGAAAACTACACCACTGCTTTCGTTAATTCAGTGTTACGACAATCATATCGGTAAAAATGTAATTGTTGTCTCAATTTTCAAATATTTTACACGACACGCAAATTAATATAACGCTATTTCATTTCAATCAGGCGTACTCCTGGCCACCAACAGCATATTATTTCCAGATTCGGAAATGTTTATCTTAAAGGGTAATGCATGTCGAATATGTTTATCTGAAGGAGTAGCATGTATCGGGAGTGTTTATCTAAAAGAGTAGCATTTATCAGGAGTGTTTATCTAAAGGAGTAGCATGTATCGGGAGTGTTTATCTAAAGGAGTAGCATACGTCGGGAATGTTTATCTAAATGAGTATCGTGTATCTCGAGTGTTTATCTATATGATTAGCGTGTATCGGAAGTGTTTATCTAAAGGAGTAATGTGTATCGGAAATGTTTATTTAAGGGTAGCGTGTATCTAAAGTGTTTATCTAAAGGAGTAACATGTATCGGAAGTGTTTACTTAAAGGGTGTTGGCGTGTTTTCGAAGCGTTCATCTAGAGGGTGGTGTGTAGCGGAAGTGTTTATTTAAAGAGGTAGCGTGTATCTAAAGTGTTTATCTAAAGGGTAACATGTATCAGGTGTTTACTTAAAGGGTAGCGTGTTCCGAAGTGTTCATATAGAGGTGGTGTGTAGCGGAAGTGTTTATTTAAAGAGGTGGCATTATCAGAGTGTTTGTCCTAAAGTGAGTGTGTATTTGTATGCGTACTTCATTTCCAATGTTATACCTTTGAGTGTTCATATGAATCCATATACTGAGTACACAGTCGATAATAATAACTGCATATATCGTGATCATTAATATGTTATAATAATATGTATGGTCTTATATTGTATTAGTTACATTTAGCTACTACAGTAAGATCATACGTACCTCTATTTGACAGTCTACCGATGTGAACAAATGTTACCATCACAACACGACGCCACATGGCGGTTTCTTCTTGTCTTAAACGTGAATGAATGAAGAATATCGAGCTACCAATAAAGTGTTCATAACACACCAACCATTGTGTCAGTCTTTGTTACTCGATCATCAAACCTATTTTAGGGTCTTGTACATCGAAACAAAATGTGAATGATTGCATTAGTTGTTATATGTACGGTTATATATGGAAACATGAATGAATTATTAAGCATTGGTGTATACATTAATTAATATTATGCACACTCCAACTGAAAAGTTGCCAATAGTAAACCGACTCCAATTCTGATCGTCAAAAGGAATGCATGGGCATTTACCTACCATCTTATGTGACACAACTATTGTATTCAACTGTGATATGGGTGCCATCTAAATAACAAATAACGTAAGAAAACAAATCGAGAATACAAATCCCTCAGTCATTGCGTTCCTCGTGATTGTACAATATTTTTTCGGATTGTTTGATAACTTTCATTACACTTTCCTAACCGATTTCAGTCGCCTATATTTTAACTATTATCTCACTCAAAACACACGAAACGTTCCCAATATTTTAATCGTCGTGCGTTATTGTAAACGTCAATTCAACTTCCAGTATTATTTCTCAGCTGATTTGCCAACTGTGCAAAACACCATTGTCTTTGACTTTGTTCTACAGTGATTGTCTTTTCTATGTCACGTTTCATCACAGCATTGGGAACAATAATTTCTTCCTACCTACCTCGAAGGTAAGAGGAAAACAGATAGTTGCATATCACTTGATAACAGGGGTAAGTGCACAAAGTAAAACACTACTGATATATTGTAAATGCCGAGAATCCAATCAGGATAGAGCAGGGCTGCTCGATTCTTCGGCAAGACGAACATTCCACGTGACATATTAAAATCACATATAACTCGGTATGTATGTACATGCACAATATACATATTTACATAGGCAGTAATGATTGCAATACAAACGCTTGATAAATAAATTGTTTATATCCTAGCAGCATGTACAGACCTATGCACAAAGCAGATGGAGATATCTATAAATATATCGTATACGCCTACTCAGAGCAAACTGTGGACAGACATGGGCAAAAACAGTTCACTGCATCAGCATGTTTACACTCGGGAGACTTCCTTCATAAACTCAATGAACATCATAACATATAATCTCACCACATATTTAATATATTCTCCGACGACTTGCCGACATGCTCAAAGCATTTGTAGCTAGCATATATTTCATCAATTGCTGCTACAACGTCATGGTACACGCCTTAGAAGCGGGGCCTGTTGGAGGCGGGGAATTTTGGAGGCGGAGGTGCAACACCTTCATGAGCACATATCTTAACACGGACTACTGAAAGACGTACGGCCACCATGAGCCGATCTTGGACACGTGTCCAAACATGAATAGTATAAATCAGCAAAGGATGGCCTCTTTCTTGCTGACACATTTCTCACAATCGCTGATGGCAAGATGTGGCAGATTTTTCGGCACTTCTGCCAAACAAGCATAAGATCCTGACGGAAACGTTCCGCTGTCTTGCAGTATTACGTGTGCACCAGAGCGGGTGGTGCAATTGCCGGCAGAGCAGCACCGGAGAGATGTAGAATGACGTCGGAGTGGGGGGGTAGAATGACGTCAGAGTGGGGGTAGAAGAGGACGATTGTAACCAAGATGGAAAACAGGTGTGAAGAGATATTTGGTGGGGTTGTGAGGGAAATGGAATAATGTATGCACATATCTGAATTGGGCAGCTTTAGTTTTGTGTGTGGATTGTACATTTATGCCTATGGAATTTTCCTTATATTAAGGACTGAGTCTGAAATAAACTTACCTTTAATTAAAACAGAGCAAGAAATTGGGGAGTGAAAATGGGAGGTAGAAAACATTACAGTCTGCCCAAACAGAAGAACGCCAACATAATCTAAGTCATGATACTTGTTAGGACACTAACTATGTGTCCACTGTCACAACAAACATGACACTTGTTAGGACACTAACTATGTGTCACCTGTCATGACAAACATGACACTTTTTAGGACATTAACCCCGTTTAACCTGTCATCACAAACATAACACTTGTCAGGACACTAATCCTGTGTCACATGTCATAACAAACAGGCACGTGTTATGACACTATCCCTGTCATGACAAACATGACACTTATTGACACAAACCCTGAGTCACCTGTCAATAAACATGACATTTGTAAGAACACTAACCCTGTGTTACAACAAACATGACACTTGTTACTACACTTAGCATGCCATCTGCCACAACAAACATGACACTTGTTAGGACACTAACATTGTGTCACCTGTCATCAGACATTACATTTGTTAATACACTAACCCTGTGTCACCTGTCACAACATATATGACATTTGTTAGGACACTAACCCTGTGCCACGTGTTACGACAAACATGCCACTTGTTATGACACTAACCCTGTGTCACATTGGTTTCTCTGTACATCAATTCCTATTGGAAACCTCAGAATATAACAAAGCTAACACAAATGTTTAAAAAAAAAAAAAAATTCTACAAAAAATAATTATTTCCATAACTTGCATAATATATGCGTCTTATTAGACTCATAATTTGCCAAAAAGGTATCAGCATTTTGATGAAAAAATAAACAGATGTTTCTTGTTGCAGACATGCTGATAAAATGGATACATCATATATGTAATAATAATAGTATGTATATTTATATTGCGCCCTTTTCCACCAGCACCACCACTACTGACGCAGCGATCACCAACACCGTTAATACAACCGCCACCACCACCACCACTGCTGACGCCATCGTTACCTCCACCAACACCACCATTACTGACACGGCCATCATCACCACTGACATCGTCGTCGCCACCACCACCACCACCACCACCACCACCACCACCACCACCATCACCACCACCACCACCATTACTGACGCCGTCGTCACCTCCTCCAGCACCACCACTAATGATGCAGCGATCACCACCACCATTGAAACAACCACCACCACCACCACTACTGACGCCGTCGTTACCTCCACCAGCACCACCATTACTGACACAGCGATCATCACCACTGACGTTGTCGTCACCACCACCACTGATGCCTGTCGTCACCTCCAACAGCACCACCACTACTGACACAGCGATCACCACCACTGACGCCGTCGTCACCACTACCACCACCACCACCACCACCACCACCACCACCACCACTGACGCCGTTGTCACCACCACCACTACTGACGCAGCAATCACCACCACCGTTGACACAACCACAACCACCACCACTGATGCATCGATCACATCATCTGCCGGCGCCCTCACCACCAGTGATGCAATCTTGAGCACTAATGATACCACCGCCACAGCCACCGCCACCGCCACCGTCATAGAGACAACCATTACCACTCACGTCATTATTACAAGTGGTAACGTTGTCGCGCTTACATTTATGCTACGACTGTCGCGTTTTCATTTATCCGGGCGTTATGTATGTTTATGTGCATATATATTTACATATATGTCTATAAATATACATAAATTATAAAATGTTTGCTTCACACAGACATAAACAATTTCTGTCGTAAAACAGTTTCCTCTCCATGCACACGTCACGTGACATACTCTTATACTTGGTCACAAATCTGAAATAGCAAATTATAATTATGTACTCTAACTATAATGCTCGTATTACGACAACAAACTAAATATATTTAACTACTGGATGTTATTTATCACTACGTGATCTATTGGTGCCAAACATTATGCCTTACATATGCACATAAACATCACCCGGAAAAAAATTCACGTCCGGATAAATGTAAGCGCGACAACGTTGTCGCCGCTACCACATCTGACGTAGCCACCTCGACCAGCTCGACTGTGAACGAGCTCACAACGTCTAAGATGACTGCTCCCGTTACAGCCGTCACTCCGGGTACGACAAGTGTACACAGCACAAGCATTGGATCTAGACATCAAAGACACCCATTATGAGTCTGCAGTAAGCCAACAGACACGCATGCGCATGTCTATGTGTAGGCTTACAGCCGTCACCCGAGGTACGACAAGTGTACACACCACAAGCATTGGATCTAGACATCAAAGACACCCATTATGAGTCTGCAGTAAGCCAACAGACACGCGTGCGCATGTCTATGTGTAGGCTTACAGCCGTCACCCGAGGTACGACAAGTGTACACACCACAAGCATTGGATCTAGACATCAAAGACACCCATTATGAGTCTGCAGTAAGCCAACAGACACGCGTGCTCATGTCTATGTGTAGGCTTACAGCCGTCACCCGAGGTACGACAAGTGTACACACCACAAGCATTGGATCTAGACATCAAAGACACCCATTATGAGTCTGCAGTAAGCCAACAGACACGCATGCGCATGTCTATGTGTAGGCTTACAGCCGTCACCCGAGGTACGACAAGTGTACACACCACAAGCATTGGATCTAGACATCAAAGACACCCATTATGTGTCTGTAGTAAGCCAACAGACACGCATGCGCATGTCTATGTGTAGGCTTACAGCCGTCACCCGAGGTACGACAAGTGTACACACCACAAGCATTGGATCTAGACATCAAAGACACCCATTATGAGTCTGCAGTAAGCCAACAGACACGCATGCGCATGTCTATGTGTAGGCTTACAGCCGTCACCCGAGGTACGACAAGTGTACACACCACAAGCATTGGATCTAGACATTAAAGACACCCATTATGTGTCTGCAGTAAGCCAACAGACACCCGTGCGCATGTCTATGTGTAGGCTTACAGCCGTCAGCCGTAGTTCTCAATGGCGAGTTGTTGAGAACTTACCGCTACATTATCTATTAACACTGCCATCGCACTTCGGTCAATATGTGATGTTATTAAAACATTATATAAACACAGTATAACTTACCGCTACATTATCTATTAACACTGCCATCGTACTTCAGTCAATATGTGATGTTATTAAAAATTATATAAACACATAACTTACCGCTACATTATCTACTAACACTGCCATCGCACTTCAGTCAATATGTGTTGTTATTAAAACATTACATAAATACAGTATAACTTACCGCTACATTATCTATTAACACTGCCTTCGCACTTCAGTCAATATGTGATGTTATTAAAACATTATATAAACACAGTATAACTTACCGCTACATTATCTATTAACACTGCCATCGCATTTCAGTCAATATGTGATGTTATTAAAACATACAAACACAGTATAACTTACCGCTACATTATCTATTAACACTGCCATCGCACTTCAGTCAATATGTGATGTTATTAAAACATTATATAAACACAGTATAACTTACCGCTACATTATCTATTAACACTGCCATCGCACTTCAGTCAATATGTGATGTTATTAAAACATTATATAAACACAGTATAACTTACCACTACATTATCTATTAACACTGCCATCGCACTTCAGTCAATATGTGATGTTATTAAAACATTATACAAACACAGTATAACTTACCGCTACATTATCTATTAACACTGCCATCGCACTTCAGTCAATATGTGATGTTATTAAAACATTATATAAACACAGTATAACTCCGGTGTGCCTAATTCTGTGCTTAGAACGATTCCGCATGGTTTACTCAGCACGACCAAGTTTCTTCGCCAGGTGACGCCACTTTCGTGTCTACCTTTCAGATGAGAGCACCATCGCGAACACGACCAAGGACATAACAACTACACTCGGAGTCACCACTCCATCCACCAGAGCTACTACTGCGGTGTCTACTCGTCAATTCACCAGCCGACAAGGTGGTAGATGTCCGCACTGAGAAGGACGGTCGCAACAGTTAGCAAAGTCAAACAAACATGTAACATTATATATATGTGTGTGTGTGTGTGTGTGTGTGTGTGTGTGTGTGTGTGTGTGTGTGTGTGTGTGTGTGTGTGTGTGTGTGTGTGTGTATGTGTTTATGTGTTTGTGTGTATTTGTGTATGTGCGTGCGTGCGTGCGTGCATGCGTGCGTGCGTGTGCGTGCGCGTGCGCGTGCGTGTGTGTATGTGGTTGTAGGTTGATCGTGCGAGATCAAATTAATCAACACAGTGGCACATTTTATTGAGTGTAACACATATTAATGAAGCTGCTGTGGATATCAGACCCGGACAGCGGGTGGGTAATGTCCTGTTAGCCGTGTCACATTAGTTGAATCCGATGGGTATTTGCGGTGTTTTGAAAGTAGTTTAGAAGTCGTTTTGAAGGAAGGTTGTGTGTTCCGCTAGGTCGTCATTGGTAGGAAGTTCGTTAAATCAATTGTATTTCGCCCGATCTGTGGTTTCGTGTGTCTTCCTGCTGCAAATGTGTTTGCGGGTAGAGAGACAAACAGACGGACAGACAGACAGACAGACAGACAGACAGACAGACAGACAGACAGACAGACACTATTTATTTTAACCATCATAAGTACATAAACTACAATATAAAATTCATTGTAAGGTCAGGAAGGCTCCCATTAAGACAATTATATGCCGCTATCATGGGAGCCACCCCACTGTTGTCACATAATTATATGATTGTCACGTGATCAACTATATATGCATACATATATGAGTAAACAAAGTATGTTTAATATAGTATATTATAGTATAGTATAATACATAAATTAATAAACCTCTGCAATAACTGCCAAACTGATAACACTGCCCGTGCTGATTAAGTTGGCGGGTAATATAAGTTCAACATATTTTAGTAATTAAGAACAACATATAAATAAAGGTTAATAACTGTGATAATTGTAGAAAGAACATCGCACCTTTGCGTTGCTCATTTTACTCACAATGCAATACATACCGTAACAACATAATTGTGGATCTATTATGTATTGGTAGCAATATGTAATTGGTAATCGGTATTCATTCATTTAGTTGAAATACATGTTACAAAGGATAAGTTTTTTTCAATTATTATATTCAGATACGTTATCTCGAATTTTGGTTAATGGATATTGTGATGTTAATACCACCTATTCAATTTAATTCTGGAGATTCGGCATTGCTCAGGAGATTATAATACGATTCTACCGCGCAATCATTGAAATTATCCTCACTTTCACGATTGTAGTGTGGTTTGGCCGCGCCAGTCAGGAGGAGAAACAACGGCTAGAAGTTATCGTGAATCTAGAATCATTGGGCGCGAGTTGCCATCCATTGAATCTATTTGCCTTGCTCGCTGTGCGCGAAAATCCAAAAGCATTATACGGGATACTACCCAACCAGCCAACCATCTCCTTGAACTTCTTCCCTCTGGCAAGCGCTATAGAAGTATTAAGACAAGGACCACTAGACTTAAAAACAGTTTTTTATCCGCAGGCTGTGAGTCACTTGAACCGCGAGATGCCATGATACTGTTTCAGTCTATTTAGATTTTATGTCGCCATGCTAAATTATTTATTTATTATTTATTATTGATTAAAAAATAATAGTTATTTATTTTTATTTACCAACTTGACTACATGTATGTACATACTTTTAAACTGTCAGCTTAGTTTTTTTATCGTCAGCTAAGTGATTTACTCATTTATTTATTATTTATTTAACTACATGTATACTTTTTAACTTTTAGGTAATGTTCAGACGGTATTAATATTATGTTACCAAGTTCACTTTATGTCAATAGATGTACGACTGTCTTAAAATATGTTGGCAGCTGGCCTTGGTTTAAATTTATACTAGTTTTAGCATAGTTTCATAATATTTCTGATTGTATATTTTGCGTGTGCAAGATGGGGGGCAGGGGAGACAAGCGTGAATGTATGATGACGCCACAACGCCAAGAATTCCTCGTACATTTTAAATGCTACTTGGTAATAAACAGTCTGAATCTGAATGAATCTAATTCAACTGTAGTGCCTTCATTATGTTTATGTGTGAGTTGTGATTATACTATATTAATTTAGTTAACTGGCTACCAACCCGATAAGTTTATATCGGTATCCACGTCGTTTGTTTGCAGTTATATTGTGTATTATGATGACGAGGAATTACATTTATTTTGCTTTATGTTACTATTTCTTGCTGTGCCGGCGGTGCTGTCGGCAGGAGGGGTATAACAATGGATCAGTGTCCGGCATGAAGGCCGGCGGCTGCGTTTCCTCGCCAGACTTCTTCTTCGCGACTGTCACTGCGGTAGTGACATTGGGGCGCCCAGCTTGTTCTAGAGCAGTGTTTTTTCTCAACGTTTTTGATTTCACGGCACTTTCGAGTTTGCTTGATTCTCACAACACACTGTACCAAATGTTATCATGACAACGTGTACACTCTAATTTGTTTGTAACTTAAAAATTTAAAATTAATTAAAAAAACGTTTCCACATAGGTGAACAATCTTACAAATTTATTGTATTTAAGATAATTTAAATATGTCATATTTGGGTTGTGCAATGTTTCTAACAATGACATGAATAAAATTGGAATTACACTAAGGAAGAAAATCATCACTACGCAAACAGGTGGAATATTCTTCTGGATAGAAGTAACCACAAGACTGTGAAGAAGAAGAAGAAGGTGTTTGTAACTGTTCTCAGAAGCAATAAAGTGAGACACTGACGGTCAGACTTCCATTCGGCAATTGTGAGAAACAAGCACCTGTCTTGGAGAAGAGAGGCACTTAATGTTTGGATCGATGATAGAAACAAAAATTACATGATGTTCTTAGTGAAGTTTATTTTATATAAGTTGTGGAAGTTGTGGTTGATGTTCTTGATTAGTAATCATATCACGAAGATGACATCATGTAATGTTATTACGGTTGAAAAGATTTTTTAACTGCACCCAAAAAGCGTCCAGAGGAAACTGAGAGTCGCTCATGATGTATATAAATCCCCCTCGTACATCCACGTCATTCTATTATGCTTTTGTAGGTGAAGCAAAGGGACCACGAATCCAGACATACTGTTCCAAGTTTGTTAAAGGAAATAAAAATAAGGCATTAGCTAAAATCCTTTTTCCATGTGTACACAAAGTTTAACATTGTATGTAACATTTGACAACATTAAACAAGTACAGAAAAATACATTTGTACCATAAATTCGATTTTAAGCCCGTCTGTGAAGCGATTCCCGCGGAAAATAAAATTTTAATGAGCTAGGCGATCACGTGGTATCGTGACGTCACTTATGACACACACTCGCATCAGGCCGACCCTTTCCATGCATTCAGAGCATGTTTACAAGTATAGCTTTTGGGTCGAAACGAGCGTCAGAACGAGTTATTGTGCAATATTCCGACGTAATACAAACACTAGTCATCATAGAGGAACAAACATTTATCTTACGGTTCCACATGAATCGAATTTTATTCAAAACAAAGAATGCGAATGGGCCTACAAGTTGACTAGGTTTCGCCGAGCTTGGGCTCGTTTTCAGAATAATTATATCGAATGCAACCAACGGGAGATAATCTACACCAATAAACATACATAGCAAACATATATTGTATCCAGCTACATAAAGTACTCACTAGAATATCGATATATGAAGGAGTTGCACAATTTGTCATAACAACTTAAATCAGTCCAAAAGTTTCAGTTGGTCCCGCTAGCTCAGTGGGTAGGCGCGTTGGTTACTGATCATTTATTTTACAATCGGGCGACGCCGGTTCAATCCTGACAGCATGCAAACCTTTGATTTTCTTTACACTTTTGCTGTCAGGATTGGTTGGCGTCGCATTTGAAATGAATGACCGGTAACCAACACCTAGCAGGACCTTTGAAAACTGAATTGAAGTGTTATATAATTGTACAACTTCATATATCGATATTCTAGTGATATTATGAGATTATACACGTTACTTTATGTAGCTGGATACAATATATGTCTGCTATGTATGTTTATTGGTGTAGATTATCTCCCGTTGGTTGCATTCGATATAATTATTCTGAAAACGAGCCCAAGCTCGGCGAAACCTAGTCGACTTGTAGGCCCATTCGCATTCGTTGTTTTGAATAAAATTCGATTCATGTGGAACCGTAAGATAAATGTTTGTTCCTCTATGATGACTAGTGTTTGTATTATGTCGGAATATTACACCATAACTCATTCTGACGCTCGTTTCGACCTAAAAGCTATACTTGTAAACATGCTCTGAATGCATGGAAAGTGTCGGCCTGATGCGAGTTTTAGTCATAAGTGACGTCACATCTCGGCATCCCGAAAAGCACGCCAAAAATATGCATATTCGAAAATGTCCGGATGCACACCACAAAATGTGGAATTTCTAATTCATTGAATTATTTTTTTTTTGGCTTGGTGGACGTGGAAATAGATAGCAGGGTGTAATATAACATGAATTCGAGCAATAGATGTTTTTATTCCCTTTAGGCTTGGCCAAATATTTTTGGAAGTAGGACGTGTTGAAACGGATCAGTAACACATATTTTTATTCGTGTAGCAGTAAGCTCGTTATCACTGCGACCTAGAATTATTCGATTGAATGCGCTAAGATATCATCCATGCATGGCAGTTTTTCCATCCAGTATGAGTGAATAGGTTCATATGACTGGATGGATTAAATGAGTGATATTTTTTCTTATTTCACAGTCAGTTTAAAACAGATAAACTGACAGTGAAATCAATAAAAAATATATCTCATTACTTCCCATCCTGTAGAACAATTGCATAGCAACAAGGTCAGTCAAACCAACACAATGGATGCCGTATACGTGTAGCTGTCGGACATTCTTTCGTTCATTTTGTTGAAATTTTGACTCATAATGTTTTCTTTGCGACATAAACAAAGGGCAAAAGTGTTTAAACGATGTCAGCACGCGGGTTAGACTGATTTTCACAAATGTAATGTCTTCCTTTTTCGGTTGGCAAATTTTAACGCGTATAATTTTGATCGTGACGTAGGCAAACAGTAACGCGCTGGATACGTTTTTTTATCAACTACGCCGCGGTTTACCTCGTGCGTGAGCGGCAACAACATTGATGTCTAGACGGATCTTGTTGCTAGGCAACAGGTCACGCGATGGATAGATCAATTGTGAAGATATTTCAGAGAGAGAGTATGATTGTACTCGGTAACTGTCCATTTAGATGCTTACCAGAACAATAGCTTTCCATAGCGCACTAGGTAGTATTTTTTTTAAATTCCTATCCTGCTTCCATGGGCTATTTATTATTCTGATTGACTTCCACTGTTTAAATGTTATTTTTCACTGATGCTCACATCCCACGTCTCCGAGTATTTGTAGTTTCTTTTCTCTGATTATATATTATCAAAGTATTGTTAATTAATTTTGCTTACTGTTTTACTGTGTTATTTTTTTATTTTGAATATGTATTTGTATATCATATGTTGTAGTTGTGTTGATCACTCACCGGGCATGGAATCTACAGAAGATATATGTCTACTTTGGTGTTGGTAGTTTAGAATTGTTATTAAAGAAACAATTTGCATTCCACATTGCATGTAATAACTGTTTACAAGTCTGTATGATTGAACCTAGCTTTGTGGTCTCCTCCGTAATAGAACCACATCACAATTAAAGTCACCAAAGTCACAGTCCCAAATTATTTCCATAAAATGATATGATATAAATTAGAATAGGAAGAACATAAATTAGTCCCGTTAATACGATCACCTCAATAGTCAAGTCGATTTGGCCCCGTCTCAACGGCTAAACCCGCCCGTAGACTAACACTCCAAGTCGGCTAATCCCGCCCGTAGACTAACACTCCAAGTCGGCTATACCCGATCGTAGACTAACAATCCAAGTCGGCTAAACCCGTCCGTAGACTAACACTCCAAGTCGGCTAATCCCGCCCGTAGACTAACACTCCAAGTCGGCTAAACGCGATCGTAGACTAACACTCCAAGTCGGCTATACCCGATCGTAGACAAACACTCCAAGTCGGCTAATCCCGCCCGTAGACTTACATTCTAATTCGGCTAAACGCGATCGTAGAGTAACACTCCAAGTCGGCTAAACCCGCCCGTAGACTTACACTCCAATTCGGCTAAACGCGATCGTAGAGTAACACTCCAAGTCGGCTAAACCCGGTCGTAGACTACCACTCCAAGTCGGCTAAACCCGCCCGTAGACTAACACTCCAAGTCGGCTAATCCCGCCCGTAGACTAACACTCCAAGTCGGCTAATCCCGCCCGTAGACTAACACTCCAAGTCGGCTATACCCGATCGTAGACTAACAATCCAAGTCGGCTAAACCCGTCCGTAGACTAACACTCCAAGTCGGCTAATCCCGCCCGTAGACTAACACTCCAACTCGGTTAAACGCGATCGTAGACTAACACTCCAAGTCGGCTATACCCGATCGTAGACAAACACTCCAAGTCGGCTAATCCCGCCCGTAGACTTACATTCTAATTCGGCTAAACGCGATCGTAGAGTAGCACTCCAAGTCGGCTAAACCCGCCCGTAGACTTACACTCCAATTCGGCTAAACGCGATCGTAGAGTAACACTCCAAGTCGGCTAAACCCGGTCGTAGACTACCACTCCAAGTCGGCTAAACCCGCCCGTAGACTAACACTCCAAGTCGGCTAATCCCGCCCTTAGACTAACACTCCAACTCGGCTAAACCTGATCTTAGAGTAACACTCCAAGTCGGCTAAACCCGGTCGTAGACTACCACTCCAAGTCGGCTAATCCCGCCCGTAGCCAAACACTCCAAGTCGGTTAAACCCGATAATAAACTAACACTCCAAGTCGGTTAAACCCGATCGTAAGCTAACACTCCAAGTCGACGAAACTCAAACTTGTGTCCAAATAGTTTTATTAATTAATTGATTTCTTCTTGTACACGCCGTAGCCTAAAACCAAATAAGTTATTATTTGTACATGTATTGTCTGTGTTATCAGGTGTTGAACGTTGAATTTACACATAAATATGGGATAATTTAACATAAAGACGCCTTCTCAAATGTGTTTATCACGTACACCAAAGTTGTTTACACACACAATTATTCTTTGTAAGCCTGATTGTATATATTCATGTTGATATAATATGCATAGTATTTATTACTAACATGCATTTGGTCATTAACATGACGTGAAAATCAAAGAACTTGCCCAAAATGTAGTTAGGATGTTGATGAAGAGAGGTAGCAATCGCAGATTAGAACTCTACTCGCAACACAACCGACCAACTGTCAGATGTTTTGAAGAACGAGACAATTCAAAATCTCAAGAAGGAATCAAAATTTCAGGATCTGGTTGACATACCTGGAAACTACGGAGATCATGCTGGACATCATCAGGGCTGAGAAGATTGGCAACTATATAGAACCTTTCGCTGCAATTATACATTGACTAACCATCTATGTTCATACAAGCTATGCCCTCCCCATGAAGAACATTTTCTCTGGCAGATGTGAAGAAGACGAGAAGCCAGCACCAGAGGTTCATGCAGTATTCATTAAAGAAACTTTGTTTTGAAGAAAACCAAAAGGCCCTCCAATGAAATTCCAGCTGATTAGCCAACTGAATTGATGTATAGATTATACAAGATGCGTAATGGCATCATCGGCCTTACAAGGAACGGTCAAGCCAGGGATACATTTTGCGTCACATGGTCAGAACGATTACGAATTTCACAGTACTCAGGATGGAAGACGAAGAGGAAGAGACCACGTTCAACTGCTCTGTTGGTATCCGCCACGGATGAAGCATGGAAGCGTGACGCTGATGACCCAAAGAAGCTTGTCACAAAGTTATTGGTGTGTTCATAAGAACTGACGGTGCATATGGAAACACTGACTTACAGGTGGGAGCGATGGTCACGGACGCAAGAGTGGTGGCCTTTTAACCACTGGTTTTGCTCCCTGTCCACGGAGTTGCATTCCTGTCAAGCGTGTGTATGTCAGCCATATCGTCGCTGACTCCACACAGGGGCCTACAGCAGAAACCAGATTGACCCACAGAGTAACAACATGCCTTTATCTATGGCAACGAAATGCTTTGCTCCAAGTGACATGGTCAATAATATACTTATTTAACAGCTAAAGACCAAGAAACATAGTAGGTTATCATCACCGTGAAGAAACGTCTGGCTGAAGAAACTACATGGTTTCATGATGCACCGAGGAAGCAACGTTCATAAACCTTTGCAACCTCACAATGTACAAAACACTACCAAAGTTGACAGAACGCTGTTAAAGCAATGGGTCAACGGTGTCACTACTGGACGAATAGTGAAAATGGTGAATACCATGAAGCTTTATCTATCCCCAGCCCCGCTGTCTATAGCCACATTTGGAGGTGACATGAACTCAACACCAAAGGTATAGCTGCCCAGTGTCTTGGTACGGCTGGATTTCATACACCCTTGGAACTTCCAGAAACAATATGAAAGACTTACACAACCTGCGAATGATAACCTGCTCAATACATGATCAAATCATAACAAGAAGATGTCAATTAATTAATATAACTATTTTGGCACAAGTTTGAGTTTGTGACCCTAAAATAACTTTCAAAAACCACATACACCTATTTCCTTATCCCTTGTGTGACGGATCTAGCATGAATTCCTGCTATTAACAAAAATGCAATTAAAAATATAACATCACACGTTGGCTAACCTACTAAATGCAGAAAGGCATACTTTCGAAAATTAATCTTTTGGCGTTGACCTTGTTTAACCTGCAATCCACAGTTAGAACACCAATTTACAACTCCACGCCATAGCCCGTTTTGACGGGGATGCAATACGCTTTCAAACGGTAAGTAACATGGTCTAGTGTATGTAGAGGAAGTAGCTAAGCAACCATTGTAAGTGAAACAAATTGCGGTGTGTCGTAGTTTTGAACATTCATCGTTTGATGGTGACCTTGTTTAACCTTCATTCCAAACCTACTGCACCACTTGATAGCTCCCTATCGTACCCCATATTTACGGGGAGAAAGTTGGCTTTCCAACGGTATACGACGTTGCTATGAATACATAGGTAACGTAGATATACGCATATTTATATTGTATGACGTTTGCGGGATGACCACAATTTCGAACGTAATTATATCACTTGACGGTGACTCTGTTTGATCGTCGCTCCACACCTACTCCTTCAATTAACAGCCCCATGTCATATTTCATTTTGACCGGGAGAAATGGTTCTTTCACAATGTATATGACACGTACATATAAATGAAGTATTTGCAGGGTCATTGTAACTTTATGACTTTTGCGGTATAAAAAAAATCGAATATTCATCATTTCACGGTGACCTTGTTTGACCTTAGCTCCACTCATATCAGGTAACGCCACCATATCGTACCTTCCTTTGACGGGGATACAATAAGCTTTCCAAAAAATATGTGACTTGGCCATCTTACAATTAAGTAAAGTAGATATGCGACCATTGTAATGTTAAGACGATTGCGGAAGCGCACAATTGCTACAATTCATCATTTGACGGTGACCTTGTTTGACATTACTTACTGCACCATTTGGCAGCTCTACGACAGGCCTCGTTGGGGCGGGGAGATGCAGATCTTTCAAATGATAACATTTGGGTGTGTGATGGTAAAAACTCCGCCATAGCGTGTCCCAAGCCAGGTTGAAAAAGGAGGAGGGTTGGGCGTAGGGCCAGTAACCCTACCCCGTAAAAACAATACTACAGAAACGACGAGAAGAAGCCATTCCGGTACACTATCAAGGGGAAGGAGAGAAGGCACATCCATAAATGTGGATGCATCTGCATCTACAGATGTATCTACACCTACATATGTATCTATGACAGGGTTGAGTGAAAGCCAAAACTAACACCAGAGTAGGCACATGGAACGTTCGAACGCTCTTTCAGAGCGGGCGGATGGAGCAAGTGCTGAAGGAAATGAAGGCTTACCATTTAGATAGTCTAGGGTTAAGCGAGATGAGATGGACAGGACAGGGACGCTTCAACAGCGGAGATAAAACTTTACTCTACTCCGGGAATGATGATCACCACGTCCATGGAGTTGGCATCATCCCGAATAAGGATGCCACAAAAGCACTGATAGGGTGGAAGCCAGTTAGTGAACGCATCATCACAGCGAGGTTCAACATCAGACATGTCAAAGTCACCATAGTACAAGTATATGCCCCAACCGAAGTCGCCACAGACGATGAAAAGGACACCTTTTTACGACCAACTCCAGAACGTGCTTGACGAGATAGCAAGTTTAGGCATACTGGACTGGACAAAGAAATAAAAAAGAGCTGTAGGACAGATAAGAAGAAATGGTTAGAAGAGAAAGGTAAAGAAGCACAAACAGCAGCAGAACGGAATGACTCGAAAACGCTGTATAGGATTGTGAGAGAGCTAACTACCGCGAAAAGCAATTCCAACATACCAATAAAAGACAAAGATGGCAGAGTGCTTCTAACAAATGAGGAACAAGCCACGAGGTGGATTGAACACTTCCCAGAAGTACTAAATCAACCAACACCAACCACACTCTTCAACTTCGAACAGGAACCAAACACAAAAGAGCTTGTGTCATCACCATTGACATCACCAAAGCCATCGATAGCCTCAAGAACAACAAGGCAGCGGGCCTTGATGAAGTATCGGCCGGACTATTGAAACATGGCAAGGACGGAGTTGTAGACGAGTTAACCTACCTACCTTCAATCTGATCTGGTCTGAGGAGGAAGTTCCTGATGATTGGAGACGAGGAGTGATCGTGACGTTACCAAAGAAGGGGTGTCTGAGCGATTGCAATAACTGGCGAGGAATAACATTGATGTCAGTACCTGGAAAAAATTTCTGCAGTGTGATCCTAAACCGGCTGAAGACAGCAGTTGACCAACACCTCCGAGAGGAACAAGCTGGTTTTCAAAGAGAAAGGTCGTGCTGTCAGCAGATCTTCACATTGCGAAACATCATCGAACAAAGCAGAGAGTTCCAGATACCTCTTTTAGTCAATTTCATTGACTTTAAGAATGCTTTTGACATGTCCACAGAGATTCGCTATGGCAAATCCTGAAGCTATACGGCATACCAAGCAAATATATAGACATTTTCAAATCGCTATACCGAAACACCAACTGCTGCATCAAGACCAACGATGGCTACACAGACATGTTCGATATAGAGACAGGTGTATGTCAAGGTTGCATCCTGTCCCCTTTCCTCTTTGTTGTTGTTATCGACTTCATCATGAGGAAAACGATGAAAGATCCGAACTTAGGTGATCAATGGATAAATAATAGGTTGACAGACCTTGACTTTGCCGATGCTAGTGCACTGCTCAGCCACACGCCGGAGATCCTGCGAGAGATGACCAATAATTTAAACGAAAATGGAGAGATGGTCGGATTACGAATCAGCTATGGGAAGACAAAAACATAGTCAGTTGGTGATGGATCTGACCCCCACATTGTGATCGGTCAGTAAGAGTTGCAATGCGTCGAGAACTTCCCTTACCTCGGAAGCTACATCTCTAGGAAAGGCGACGCGAACGTAGACGTACGAGCGATGATAGGCAAGGCATCCGCAGTGTTCCAAAAACTACGTCCAATATGGTCCAGTAACACCATCAGAAAGGACATAAAACTACGTCTTTACATGTCAATCGTAATACCAACAGCGATATATGCCTGTGAAACGTGGAAGAATACGGCGAGGATATAAAACAAAACTAGACATATTTCACCGACGATGTCTCCGGTTCATATTGGGCATATCGTGGAGAGAGAGCACATCACCAATTAAGAAGTGATGAGGAGGGCAGGTCTGGATAGCCTGCATTACATAGTTAAGTCTCGACGACGAAGACTAGCGGGACATATCCTACGCTTACCAAAAGAGAGAACTGCACATGTAGCAATGGAATGGGTGCCTGAAGGTGGAAACAGAAGGAGAGGAAGGCCGACTAAGACCTGGCGCAAGACGTTTAAAGAAGATCTGGCAGAAATGGAAATCACCTGGAATTAGGCCAAAGAAATTGCGAAAGACCGTAGTAGATGGAGAAAGCTCGTCGCTCGATGTCCCGAAAGGAACAGGGGGAACTAAATATAAAGTAAGTGTGATGGTAGGGGCATTTACATCGGTCCGATAGGTGGTTCTACCGCTCGCCTGTAGTGTTATCCGAAATATGGGCATTTTGCTTGTATCGTAAATGCGTCGACGTGGACTTTGTTCTCTGCTGGATACATTATACTTATTCCGCAATATTAACGGAAATACTAAGACGTATGGAATGTAATAGTTCAGTA
The DNA here is from genome assembly GCA_020002185.1 of Paraescarpia echinospica. Classification (NCBI taxonomy): domain Eukaryota; kingdom Metazoa; phylum Annelida; class Polychaeta; order Sabellida; family Siboglinidae; genus Paraescarpia; species Paraescarpia echinospica. Next base: position 41,973,701 of record CM034532.1, on the reverse strand, counting down.
GATTACCATAGTTGCCTATATCGCGTGTCTCCGCGAAATCTTAGAAATGTAAAACAACTTAATTTCAGTGAGTTGACACGTATTGTTCATCACTGCAATTGAGAGTTGTAACTAAATAAGACATCGATTTTATATCATAATGTTCTTCTTCTTCGTCGCAATTATCCTTCATGGGGTCGGCCTGGAGTGTAGGAGTCGTCGCCACTTTTTCCCGTTTTGGCCATACCAGCGAAGCCGGACATCTCTCAACTCCTCTTCTATGCCCTCAACTTCCGCCAGCTGTCGCACCTCCTCATTTGTTTGCTCTTCCCTGAGCGAGATGTTCATCGCGCATCTGATCATCCTCAACTCAGTTCGCATGAGGAGGAGCTCTTCTTTTCTCTTCAGGACAAGTCAATCGTAATACCAGCAGCGATATGTGCCTGTGAAACGTGGAAGAATACGGCGAGGATAACTTGCGGTCACTAATGACTCCACGTGTTTCCCTCCACTTCTGCCAGGTTGCCTTGACTCTTGCCTTAACAGCCATTTCACAGCCTCCGTCCTCCTGTATCACAGATCCTAGCTACTTGAATTCGGTGACTTGGTTTACCTTCTCTCCACGGATGTCCACTAACTTGACTCTGTTTTTTGTCGCTCCTCTCGTACTGACTAGAACTTCCGTCTTTGCTGTAATGACTTTGATCCCTTTCTTCTCTAGAGTTCCCTACCACTTCTGCACCTTCTCTTCCAGTTTCTTCACGGACTCCGCAGTGAGGGGCAGATCGTCTGCATACAAGGTCTCCATTGGCAATCCGGTTCTGCAAGTCTTGCTGATCACATCTAGTACGATGATAAAAAATAGTGGACTTAGCGCTGAGCCCTGGTGCAATCCCACTCCTATCTCAAAGCTAGTTGTATCGCCATGCGGCGTTCTAACTACCGTGTTTGTACCGTCGTACATGCACAGTACGAGGTAGGGGGAAGGGAAGACCAAGGGCAACGAGGTTTGACAATCAAGAATCGACAGATATGTCGCTAAAGATCTCCTTCGGACTTGTCAGAACAGACGGGTAGTCGATAGTGAATGAGTGGCGGTTAGCGATTTAAATAGCACGTATTTTATTATATCCACAAGGCGTGGTGGTTGATCGACAATTTTGTCGTGAAGATGATGACCAAATGTCACATTGGTGCGTGGCAGATGTTATCAAACCTTGATAAGTGTTTATAATGTGTGTACGCGCCCATGAACGGGTTGGTCCCGGAGATATGGCGCTATAAAAATGCTAGTAATAATAAATAATAAATAAAAACCGATCGTATAGTGGATTGTATTACATTTACGGGCGACAATGTTCGTGATTACACGTGAGACGGTCGTCATCCATCGAAGCAGCAATATGTTGATGTCAACAAGCGTGTAAGTGCAGTTTGTTTACCGACCCATTTCGACAATATTTGTAGGATATAATGCGTAAATACTGGTGATAACACAGAGTCAGACAACTCGATAATCAACATAGTGTGCCTGGAAATGCTGATTAAAGAGATATTTGTTTATGGAATTGTACTTTGAAGGCTTCTGGATATCGAGTGTATCGAAACGGCACCGACTTTCACCCAGCTTTGGCGGCGTCAAACAGAATGTGATTTGCCCATATAAGAAACATGCGATACGAACAATGTATGCCAAATGTCCCGTTAAGTCGAAAGAGGCCTACATGTCACGGAGTTTAAAAAGCCATGCAATATTTGGCATACTTGTTATATTAATCATCTTCCATGCATCTGTCTATTACGGGCAAGTGGGACAATAAAGGACCGTTCGGACAATCAGCCGATATTCTTGGCGTTGCGGCCCAATTTTGTGTTGCGACCCAAGGGTTAAAACCTGCTTATATATGACAAGGGTGTCTATTGTTCCCCTCTAAAAGACTATACAAGTGAATGTGAGTTATTGTGTTACATGACTGATCGTGACTGTTTGTGACATGACTAGGTTACGGAATGTATACTGTAAGCATGGTTAAATACGAAAAATGATGTTTTAACATTTTATATTACAAAACTAGTGCTTGCTTATTTGATATTTTAAATACTTTAAATTTGCCATTGTAGTTCAAGTAACGGGTTCACAAAGAACACTCGTAATGCTAACATATCTCTTCTACGCAGCCCGAGTTGCAGGGTATCTTTGAATACACACACACGCACACACACACACACACACACACACACACACACACACACACACACACACACACACACACACACACTTATTTAAAAACACAATATTAAAAATAGAATGTGTATTTTTTTCTTATTAGACACCTTAAGCGCAAAAAGTGAACGCGACGTCAAACTTGAAGTCGACTCCACACCTTGCGTCGGCGTCTAGCAAAACACCAATAACTAACCGCTCAGTAAGCGGTTCTGCGTTCAACTTCGATAATAAATGTAAATCCATTATAGTTGGAAATTGATGTGCATAGCCATATCTGGGATTTAGAACATCTACAGCTAACAAAAAATATACAGACCTAAGACAAAGCCAAACATTTTCAATAAACACATTTTATTTCACGGCTTCAGACTCGGCACAGCGCCTGGCTGCATCGCTGTAGTTGTCAACAAGCGACTAGTAGGTCTTTTAAAAACTCGTCAAACGTTCTTACTGGTACACTGTATTTCTAAATCAACTTTCTGTATATGTATATTTCTATATAACAGATCGAGGTGTCACACTGCATATTTATTGTTCAGTTAATATAATTATTTACGCACGAAATAATGCGGCGTTTGTGCATACGCCGAATTTCCAGTTCTCGCGTGCGTTAATTGCGTTAGCTAACTGTGTCTATTGACCGATAGAGCGGTATATACCGCCCAACTACTGACACTACACAAATTCTTGTATCTTTGGTATTAACAGTCTTTTTGATAACGCAAGTGAAACAGTGTCCAAAATTGCCCCGGTTAACGACAGGGGGTCTACACATAAAGCAGTTATTATCATGTATATAGTTATTATATACAATATAATATAATACTTTGCCGTATGACATATATAAATAAATATACGGGTGTATTATGCGAGCCGGAACTTTTTGAAAGTTGCCAACTCGACCAAAACGTTGATGGTTTCGGGACTTCAGGCCAGCAATAATTTCGAACTATGGCCTCGTCAACATCCGGGCACAAACAGCCCATCAGCTGTACTCTTTCCCGGCATTGAGTCGTACAATTGAACCACTTCAGCGTAAACTAACTTGTTCATCTTGGCGCAGTCCCGTGCTCGCAGTGTGATGTCACGGTTCCACGGCGACTTCGGGATAACGAGGATAGCGTTGACAAGAGGACTGACACAGAACCGTGCGATAGAATCAATCACGCCGTCGAAGTGACGTACTTCCGCCCAGAAGTCACCGCTGGTCGCGGCGATCTTGCGCCACAGTGTCTGGTTGAAGTGATCGTAGAGTGCATAATCAGGGACGTTGTAGCGCCGGAAGTTTGCGACAAGTTTCGGATCGACGTTCGTGTTCTTTTCGGCGTATCGCTTCGCGTTTTGCTTGATGTAAAGTATGTCCTCTGTCGTCCAGCACATGAGACGCCGCAACAGGACGAGGGACTCGTGGAAGTATTCGACAACCATGACGAGGCTGAACCGGCGATCAAGTGCCGCTATCCATTCGCGGATAAATGTGGCATTGTGCGATTGGTCGACGGTATCGCGATGAAAGCCGGTATGAAAGCCGAGGTCAAAAGCCATGCCGTTTAGCGTGCTGCTATAGCCGAGTGGTAAACACCTCGTCCCACGGTTGTAATTGTCCGGAGCCGTGATTGCGCGCTCTACTCCTGGAATGTCCGCCAGGTAGCGTTCCAGTTGGTTGGGGCCGCGAAGGTTGGCTCGGTCGTGAAGATGGAAATACCTGAAGGCTGACGTCATCCGGGCGAACGGTTCCCGGATGCTAGTGAAGTAAACAGTGTCGGGCGGCATGATGCGCGACATCACATCCGGGGTGTAGACGACATGCTGGCACATGATATTAAACTGTTTCGTCTTGAGGGGACGAAAGCAGCGAGGCTCGAGCAGATACGGGAAGCAGAGGTGCATGTGTCTCTGGACGGGTTGTACGAATGTCAAGTTACGACGCAGACCGAATCTGTGCACTATGTTGGTAGTCGTATCACTGGCTGTCTTGTGTGTCTTTACGTAAACCATGTTGATGCGTTCCCGGTCGCATCTCGATGGTTGCGTCTGGACCAAAGGGATTTCACCGACCTGCTCCATCAACGACGGCGTCACCGTCTCGGTCGTGACCATGGTCGTTCGTGTGTCGTCACATCCCCCGACACGAGACTGGTTGTAGATGGGATGATTGTATAGAACATATAGAACCTGGGCAACGACGACAACGCTGATCACGCATAACGTCAATGACTGTCGTAGGGTCTTCATCTCATCAAGTCTGCGACGTTCTCTGTACAAAACACACGGGTATAAGGCATGGGACAGAGATAGTGATGTGCATGCGTGTGCGCGTGTGCGCGTGTGCGCGTGTGCGAGTGTGCGCGTGTGCGCGTGTGTGCGTGTGTATGTGTCTGTCTGAGTGTGTGTGCGCGCGCACGTGCGTTTTGCGGGCGGGCGAGCGGGTGGGCGGGCGGGCGGGCGGGCGGGCGGGCGGGGCGGGCGGGCGGGCGGGCGGGCAGGCGGGTGGGCGGGCGGGCGGGTGCGTGCGTGCGTGTGTGTGGGGGGGCTAACGTTTTTGGCAAATTGACTTTTTAAATTGACGTGCTCTAAACACTACTGTAATTATCGCATAGCAATTTTAAATGCTGAACAATGCAATTGAATCGTCGATATATAGTATACTTATTCTACCTAAACCAGCGGTTTTTAAACTTGTTTGGCTGCGAGTCAAATTCCAGTCGCGGGACCTGCTTGGCGACGGAAGCCAAGCGGTCCCGAAATTATAACAGTTAACTTGTGATAATATTTAAACTGATTAAATCAATATGTGTACATAAATCAGTGATAACTACCTGAAAGTATCCGTTATAATGTGTCAAAACAAATCCGCGGGTTTTGCAGGGAATATGCTTGGCGTGAAATGTTATTATGCATAAGCCATATGGTTGTTCGATTTTTACTTGTGTGATGGCACAAGAACATGTGTACTGTATGCGATTCGTTTAATTTGAAGCAAATCCGTATTAAAAGGAGGCAGTGTGTTCCTACCTTCTCATTTATTAATTAATATAATGTTCCTAAATGGTATTCCTATAATGACTATGTTGACTGAATACTGTCTGTCAAATTGTGTTTGTGTTGTAACAACGTTCGCAATTTGGAAGAAACGACTCCGAACATATTCAAAATGCATCCAGTTTCAAAACAAGCTGTATTGGAAATATTTCCGAGGAGGGCTGAATTAACTGCAGTAGCCTTTAATGTTCACGATTTCCCATGTTCCCTCGATCAACGAATCAGATTTCCTGTTACAAATTACTACGCTGCCTAATTCCAGGTAGAGGAACAGATTGTCTCCCTTTAAAACGTGTTACGGCCGTGTTATTCACAAAACCCAAATAATCTACAGGCATTTGTGGAATAGTCACATTCAAAAGCAAGCATAAGATTATCATTGCAAACATATACAGACCTCCAAATGAAAGGATTAACTGGTTTGATAAAATGGACCAGCTACTAAATAACTTTAGTTATACTAAGCTGGAGTTCATTATCAATGGTGATCTTAACTGTGATTTATTACAACAACCATTAGAAAATCACACTAAGCACTTTGTACACACATGTATGTCACATCAGTTAACTCAGCTTGTTAACAAACCCTCCAGAGTAACATCCACAAGTCGTACCTTGATTGATGTGATTATGACTACTGAGCCCGATAAGATAGTGAAGCATGAGGTCATATCTGGTGGAATTGCAGACCACTATATTGTCTACTGTCACCTCTTATAAGTCAGATGCACCTACACAGACTCATAGAACAGAGGAAATAAGAAATTTCTAAACTTTGATAAAAACGACTTTTGTAATAAATTAGACATGTGTGACTGGAGTTCTGTGGAGCAGTTTGAGGACGTGGATGAGGCTTACAAGAGATTTAAGGATCTCTTTACACGTGTACGTGACAAACACTGCCCATTTGTTACTAGACGAGTCAGGAAATAATTTCTTCCGTGGTTAACTGGGGAAATTAAAGATTATATTAAAATGAAACATTATTTTAAAACAAAGCACATTCTAAAGGATTATAAATATTTTGGCAAATGTATGGGCACTTCAGGAAAGTCGCTTCGAATTCTTTCAAAACTGCAAAGCGGGACTACTGTACTGGTCTAATCCTAGAAAATAAGAAGAGACCAAAATTAATGTGGAAATGCCTAAAAAGAACTCCTGCCAGGAAATCCAAGTCCAGCCCCAAATATGTACTTGTTGAAGGTCAAATAATTACTGGTCCCAAATGTAAGGCCAATGCATTCAACACGTATTTTACATCCATTGGTCAAGAATTGGCAAGTAGGCTTTCACCAGCTGCTTCATTCACTCCACCTAAATCACCCGAAATACCTGCTTTTACTTTCCCTACTGTCACACCTGATTTTATTGAACAACAACTAAGGAATATGCCCGAAAATAAATATGTTGGTCTGGACAGACTGCCTGGCAGACTACTACGCATAGCAGTACCAGTCATATCACAACCACTCACTTACATTCTAAATCTCTCTCTGACATCTGGCAAGTTTATTACAGAATGGAAATGTGCAAAGGTGCTACCACTTTACAAATCAGGTCCATCAATGGAAACTAACAACTACAGACCAATCTCAATTCTACACATTTTGTCTAAACTACTTGAACGTTTTGTTCATAGTTCTTTTACAGATTATTTGGAAGAGCATAAACTTCTCACGAATGCCCAATCAGGTTTCAGAAGATTGCACTCCACTGTAACTTCACTGCTAAATGTTACAAATCGATGGTTAAAACATTGATAAAGGACTTGTAACGGGAGTAGTGTTCATTGATCCCCTGGAAGGCCTTTGATACGATACCGTGGACACTGATATGCTGCTGGCCAAATATACAGGATTTGGGGCTACACACATTGAACCTAAGTGGTTCTCGAGCTACCTCACTTGTAGAGCACAATCAGTTTCAGTGGATGGCCATCTGTCTGATCATTTGCCTCTCAATATTGGAGTGTCCCAAGGATCAATATTGGGCCCCTGTTGTTTCTGCTGTACCTAAGTGATATGCCTATAGTCACCGAATCCTGCAATATAAACATGTTTGCAGACGATATTGAAAATGATTCAGCTGCAAAACCAGGGTGTTCGGCTCAATTAGAATCCAATATCAACAGTGATTTATGCAAAGTCAAACAGTATTTTGATATTAACAAACTTAGTATTATTGTACAGAAATGGCAATGTATGCTAATTGGCACTCACCAGTCCAATGCCAAGATGGCTGATGTTAGAATTCATATCAATAATGAACCCCTTAAACATGTATCGGTAGCCAAGTACCTTGGTATGTATATCGACTCAAACCTAAAATGGGACGACCACATTAACAGCATGATTCCTAAAATTTCATCCAAAATAGGAATCCTAAGATCACTTCGTAAAATAGTATCAATCGACATTCTCAGGCAAATATATAATGCAATAATTCAACCACACTTCGATTATGGAGATGTAATCTATGATTCAGCCTCAACATCAACCAAAACTAGATTACAGAAACTACAGACGAGAGCTGCTAGACTCATATCTGGGTCTAGTCCTAGACAAAATATAAACACTATGTTTAAAACACTAGGCTGGTTATCACTACAGCAAAGAAGGGATTTTAATAAATGTGTTCTTATGTACAAGTGTGTAAATGGTCTAGCACCACAATATGTGTGTGATATGTTTACATCAAATAGTCATTCCTATAGTACCAGAAATGCCTCTCAGCTGAAACCACCCAAAGCCAGAACTGCCTACTATCAACGCAGTTTCTATGTGTCCGGTTTGAAATTATGGAATAAACTACCAATTGAAATTCAAACATCCATTCTGTTCCAACCTTCAAAAAGACCCTACACAAATATCTGAGAGCCACACCACCATTTTAAATGTACTTTGTTTTTATCTGTTTCTTGTATGTTATGACTACTTTGTATACTTTATCTTTTTAATTTTATTTCATGCATTCTATTTATTATTATCATTTATTTTAATCTCTTTTAACCTGTATCCTTTGTACATATATCAACACGTGTTGTATGATTGGTGTAAATGGTGTATGAATGGCTCGGACCTCGAAAATAGTGAAAACTAAGTATGTCACCGAGTAGAAATAGAATTGTCAATCAATGAATCAATCGTACACGGGAAGTCCATACGACGTGAAAAGTCGGCATGTTACCGTAATACTTCTACATCAATGTGTCAATTCGACACAAATACATCACCCGTGCTGGCTCTTCGTCACAGCTTCAAGGACGGTGAGTCTGCATGATGAATGGTCTGTGTAGCTTGATCAACGTGTAGTTAAATAACTACATGACTCCAAGTGTAACATGATACAGGGACCGCTAGGCTGGGGCTGAACGGTCGCAAATCCAACACATAGCTTACCAACATGTCAAATCCGTTTTATATGCACAGGATATCAATTTCCACTGAAGTTGCGCATAGCCGATTCAAAATATACAACAGTGTAAGTTATTTAAAGCAATGTAATACAAGGACAGATCTATTAAAACCAATATTAAACTATAAACTATTGATCAAGACTAATCACCCTGTTTTCCCCCGAGTGCTATCAGAACAATGTGATCTAACCGGCTAGCCGCCATCAAGAACATTTGCGGTCACACGATGGACAATCCGTTTAACTTGTCCTTATACTAAATCCTTACGAATACGTTTGACTAAAACCTTATAAACGAATGCACCATGAGTTCGGGTTTCACCGTATAACTATGTATAAGCTAAACGTAGTTTTAGTAAAGAAAATTTTGCAAACTCACCAGTGAAAAGCGCCACGCTGTTTTCATGAGTTCTCATCTCCAATGGACAGTGCCTTGTCACGTGACCACTAGGTGTAATTGATGGTGTTGATGGTGTTGATGGTGTTGATGGTGTTGATGGTGTTGATGGTGTTGATGGTGTTGATGGTGTTGATGGTGTTGATCAGCAGGAAGATTAGCGCAAATATAATTAAGAGGATTGTGTATGACGATTGTATAATCAATGTAGCAGAAAACACCCATGGGTTACAAAAAACGCTGGAGGAGTAGAGGAGTTGTCAGAGAGTATGCGCATGATGAAATGAAGTGATGTGGGTTTAGACAGTAGATTGAAGAGATGGACATCGGGTTGGATGGAAGAATATCACGCAACGAAAACTTTGTCAGAATTGTTATTGAGGATATGAAAACATCAGAAGCACGAACGCACGGAGGAAAGGACTGGTAGTCACGAGAGATTGGATCAAAACTGGTCAATATTGAATGACAACTGCAGTACTCTTATAGTTTGAGAATCTAAAGAAGACGATACACTGTTACACCAATTTCGTTTAAAGCAATCAACATTGTGTTTACCTACCAAAATCATTAGAGTTGTTCCATATCTGGCATGGAAATGTATGTGTCGTTTTGTGGTGGTCCAAATATAGTGGGACAAATGTGAATAATATCCCCTTAGTTTGTATACCGCATGCGAGACAAAGAAAACGTCATATGAATAGATCGACTAAATGCCTTTACTAACTGATATGTACCATACCTGTTCTAAATACATTAGTATCCTCCTAGGCACAGCCAATGCTTATGCAGAGTTGGTCATAATACATATATTCCTTACTGTTCAGACTGTTTCCTATGGAATACCACACAGTAGTCGTCATCTCCAGAGGCCTGCTCGCCAAATTGTTCAGAAACAAGGTAATCTTGACTGACATTGTACATTGTTTTAATCTATGGGTTTATAAATGCGTGTATTGTATTAGTTTTCGATTGCTTGTGGACGAAACTAAATTAGACGTTGAAAGAAGAGATCATAAGGTGTGCATTTCTGCCAAAATCACAAACTTGGTGACCATGACAGCTATTTTTGGCTCGTGTGCAGACTAGGCTTGTGATACGTAATACCATGTTCGCTGTCATGAGTCTCGTATAATTTTTACCGACGAGTAGTATGCATCATCATGATAAAATTCACATTGCCATAGTTTCTAATATATGTAAAACTCTTTCGATTCTTATCGACTATATTGAATGTGAAGTCGCCATCTGGCAGCTAAACTGCAGTATTTTTGGTAGGCAGGACTTTTCACACCACAGGGTTTCGGGTTGATCTATTGCGAGGTTTCCGTCTTGACCGATATGTTTTTAGCTAACGCAGCAGAACAAGATGTGTTTGGTTGAAGGTGATTGCGAAGTGTCCATCTTACGAGCCGTGCTCTGGGCCGATTGTTCTACAGCTCTCGCAGCACGATTGTACAATGTACATTTGCAGACTGCATTCGTATACGCCCCCGAAGCCCCACTTCACCAGGAAATGTTGCTGCATCGCCCACTTATGAGGGAACCTCAGACCCCCCAGGTAACGATCGGTCGTATTGTGGTGGATTCGGATATCCTTGCACAAGACGACAGTAACGCCACTGCGTCGCATCTGAACGAAGAAGTCTTCGTGCTCAAAGAACGGACGTGATGTATCCCACGAGCCGGCAGTCAGCACCGCCTGGCGGTCGGCGAGGAAGAAGTTCTTGACGCGATCGCCTACGAAGCAGTGGTCGAACAGCGGAACTTGTTCGTAGAAGGCGCCGGCGTAGTTATACAGACCCGGGTTGCACACGCCAGAGTCACATCTATCCGCCACGCGAAATATTCCATCGAAAAAGGCAAGGTCGTCTACAGCTCCGCCGACAATGTCGGCGGTCGACCGCTCCAGCAGGTCGACCATCTTCGTGAGGTTCGTGCGGGCGGTGAACACAAAGTCATAGTCCGCTATCAAAGCGTACTTCGTCTCTACCAACGTGAGTGCCACTTTGCGACCGTATCCAATACCTGGCTTCGTCTTAACGTAGATGACGCCAGATGGCGGTAGATCCACTGGGTGATCATCTTTCTCATTTGAATCGAGTTCATCAGCGACAACAAATTTGATATTAGGATAGTAATGTCTGGCTGATTCGATAAGATGTTTGACCCACTGGAGTCGACCCTTCGTTTTGATGGTTACTGTCACACATTCGGTCACCTCTCGACAATGGTTCGGCGTTCTGTAGGGCGCCACCTGGAGAAAGACTCACAATTCACAAGAACATTCATGGCACAGCAATGAAATTGAACCGTTTTTGAGAAAAAATCATTTGTAGGCCCTACTGTGACATTGACAGCATGTTGTTTTGAAAAATAAAAAGGACGCAATTGCTTATGTAAGCAACTTCCTAACATTAACAACATGTGGTGATACACGAAGTATAACTCTCAAAATAGCTATTAACACAGCTTCTTCAACTGGTATTGCACATATTGTATTGTATTGTATTATGAGAATATTTTGTTTAATCTACAGACAGTTTAATTAAAAAACTGCCTTGATTTGTTATTAATGGTTTAAAGAATTGACTTTGAAAAAATGATACAATGCGACCGATCGTTTAAAGAATTGCCTTTGGTCAGTGTAGCTGGTAACTTGCAAAAGCAAATTGCTCAGACGACATTTAGCCTTTACTCGACTGCATGTGTCAGTGATGTGGTTTTCGAGAGAGCAAAGAACAGCACAAAAACTCGTATATAATCGTATCCTGCAATCACGTGAAGATTCCAACTTTGAAAATCACTCAAACTGATTCTTGGATAAGAATTAAGTAAGTGAAATATGTCTGATGATTTTACCGACGCTACATATAAAACGTTTAACAAATGAACTCGCATTTCGTAGTAGATAACATCTCTTAACAAAAATACGAATTAGAGATGAGTTCAACGTTGATAGTTTTATGAAATAGACCCATCCATCTTCCTCGTTGAATGTGAATTACAACTTCAAAATGGGTTTGTCTTCCTTGTGAACATGAATATAACCAACACTGTTATCAGCTGTGAATCTACATCAATATACGAATGATTCCCATACGCATCTCTCTCATACTCTAAAATATTAACAGTGTCCACGTCTACGCTCCAACGCTAATGCGATCGACTCCTATACAAAGTTGGACCACACCTTCAAGAAAGCTCGAAGGAAAGACATTTTTATCGTGCAAGGGAACTGGAACACAACTACTGGGCCCGGAAGTATATATGCAATGGGCAGGAACTATACGCAGATTTAGCATAGAAAAAGCAATGATTGACTGCTACAACTTCTCTAATTTGTAAGTAAACAAACTCACGTTGGCCAATACATAGCACCAGCACAAACTACAAGGAAGAACACATGGCACGCACTGAATGGAGGAACATACAATACGATTGACTACTGACTTTCAGCGCATATATGCCAACATAAATACCAACCTTGATGTGCTCCCTTCCGACGTTGAGCATGCATGCCGGGCTGCTGCAGCTGCCCATCCGCGTGTGTCCGTAGCCAACAAGAATTGTATCTTTCCCCAGAATCCTTAGGTATCGCTCATCTTCGTTGACAACATATGCCCCATCCACACTAACCAAGGTGTCCCTGCTTCTTCGTGTTGGTGTTTGGACGTTCCACGTTGTTAGTCGGTACACGATTACCATGGTAAGTAGCATCTGAAACATGGCATTTTAGCATACAAAACATCGCTCCTAGTCCTTTCGTTTCCTTTTCAATCCTTCGGGTTTGCGCATGGACAATGACTTATCCAGTTCAATGTATGAATTGCAGTCTCATTAGCATCGTTACTAACTCAAGGGAAAGTTATGCTTGGTGCGACTTGTTTTATTTACACTAATATTGGACTTACGTGTGAAGAAATTCATTTGACTCCTATTTTGGAATAATTTCTCTTTTTCAATATTTATCAATCACATTTAATATTTTCGTCACTAACATTTCGACAACTTTCGAACTTCTTTCCCGGACTGTAGGGCCTACCAACATGGCGACGAGGAAGTGATTCTACGTATGTGGTAGTGGCCAATTAAGTTCATAGACAGGGAGTCGGACTGGCCGGAGAACAAGGGGGTATAAAAGAAACCATATTGACACAGAAAACCAAAGACAACTTGAATCGAGACGAGGGTCGACACCAAATTTCGCGTGTCTATGACGATCTTCTGAAGAGCACACAAACTAGTGACAGCACTTTACTGGATGACTACAGCGTTATCACCTAGTGGTAGTTAGTCTGAAAGATGCCGAAATGTAGCTAAAGAAAACGGTAAATTAGAATGAGAAATGTAACAAACGGCGACTGAAAGCCTAACTGAAATTTGCAGTTAGGCTACTCTGGCGATAATTTTTATTGTGGACGTGTTCAATTGAAATCGGACATGGGTAAATGTGTTGCATGTTGACGCAGTATGCGCCGTACGTAACAATGGTTGAATGCCCCTAAGTGAAATTAAAGTAGCCTAATTGGGCGTTCACGTATCCGGTATCGACTTTATGAACAAATGTGTTCTACGACATGAACGACACGTGGTGGGCTTTCATGGAAAAACGTTTTGTTCGGAATATACTCATGCATATTTATACGATAATAGAGATATATGAGTTGATACACCGCCTGAATGCTTTATAAATTATTAAATATGTTCACCCTTCGGTATTATCTAAAGCACATATGCGTAGTTACGGTGTACTTTTAATGTTAGCTAGATTCATGGCATATGGCAATTGTCTGTATTTAGCTCACTACCCAGCGAAACCATTAACATAACCGATACCGATCAAGGCGATTTTACATTTCGCTAAATATAAATCTTAATCATTCAGAGTGAATATCAAATTTGTTGAATATTGATTGTTAATTAACAACATTACACGGCTTGAAATATAGATTATTCATCCACTAGCACACTATTTACATATGACACTAACATACGTGATTAAAATCTTAACACTTAAATTATTTGTTTGATGTGACGACTTGAACACTTCGGCATGTATTCGGAGGTACTGCAATGCAATATCATCACTGCTGGATGCAGAAAGTTCAATTTGATACTATATATAACGGATGGTAAATATTGCTGCAGTACCACACTTGCCCGTGTTGCATGCCTCCGCAAAGTCTTGGAAATGTAGAACGATTTCATTTGTAGTTCCTCGGTTACGTTCGCCACTGCAACTGAGAGTAGTAACCAAATAAGCCATCGGTCGGCGTTAAGGAAGGCAATATTTCACAGAGTCCAAAGATAAACGAAGAATGCAATAAGCAAAGCAAGAGTTACAGTAGAGTATAAATGTAAAGCCCACGGTCGTCTTCGCCGCAAATACTCGTCTAGCTATATTGCATACTTAACGCTATTTGGCGCCAATTCTTGGCTAACTGGTCTTCTTCGTTTAGTTTTAGGGCAGTCATTAAATAGGCTGTAAAATCCGATATGTACGATGCCCGCCATAAACATTTTATATACTGGTAGATATTGAGTGACTTGGTCGAGCGGCACAAACACTTGTGGAGATGATACTATTACATATTGATGTCGCGGGTATAGATAACAAGTGAACGACAAGTTGTGAGCGTGAGATGTTTTTATTCCAAAGTCCTGGGTCAAATTGTCAAATCACTATGCAAATTAGTTCTTTTAAACATGTCCAATACGTGATTGTTTTACCTTGTAGAGGCTTTCGTTGATGTGACACATCAACTTCTTCAGTACGTGTGACGTATGACGTCATCGTACATGTGAGATAGTTCGTAATTCTCCTCGTCTCGGTTGATTGCTGTCCTTGCCTTTCTGCTCCATATGGCTTCTTTTATTTGCTGTGTTCTTCACGGATGAGAAACACGTAAGAGACGCCCTGAAAGTGGCTGTACGTCATGGCCGAGGTGATGGCAACAAGAAGAAAAAGACTGAAAAAAAGAAAACGGGCAAGATCTACAGAGGCCAAATAGTCATCTCATATGCGGAGGGAGTCTCAGAGAGAGTACATCGAATACTGACGAAGTATGGGGTAACATACCACCCTCAGGTGCCTGTTGGTACGCCCTAAAAAAAAGTGGAGCCAGAAGAACAAGGCGAACTGTGGTGCTGAATATATTGCGGAGACGGGAAGATTATTCAAAACGAGATTTGAGGAATTTAGAAAGGATGTTGACAAAACACGGAAAGAGAAATAAACGAGGAGCGAGAAAAAAGATTAATGTCGACCATCAACAAATCCGCCCCTACAGACCACGCAACAACACAAATTCATATCATAGACTGGGAGGGAGCGAAAATAGTGGACAAGGAAGCCAACAGAAGAACACGGCAAATAAAAGAATTTCTTTGCATTTTGGTTAATCCGTGTCATCTAATAACAAAATCCACTGGGTGTGGACTTCACACCCGCTTGCCTTTTTCAGAACCCAAGATGGCCGACAAGATGG
The DNA here is from genome assembly GCA_020002185.1 of Paraescarpia echinospica. Taxonomy (NCBI): domain Eukaryota; kingdom Metazoa; phylum Annelida; class Polychaeta; order Sabellida; family Siboglinidae; genus Paraescarpia; species Paraescarpia echinospica. Next base: position 41,958,151 of record CM034532.1, on the reverse strand, counting down.
CCGCCGACATGCTAGAAAGACATAACTTCTAAACGAATTGACTTAGGAAAGTGATCTTGTGGTCTAGACATAGATTTTTGGGGCAACGAATCTATTTCTGAGGTTTTCATCAAGATTGGTGAAGTTCTTATTGCATAAAAATCCAATATGGCTGCCAAAATGACTGATGAAATACCAAAACTCCTTAAAATTCTCATAACTTTAGAATTATATGAGATAGAGTGATGATGTTGGTGTCAAAATCATGTTTTTTCAGTATGCTAAGTTCATTGGGGTATGTTTGGCGATGCTTAGAAGATAAGGTCATGTCAAAAAGGTCGAAATCAAGGTCATTTGAGGAAACCATTAAAATGTTTTAGAATTTGAGCGTTAAAGATGCAGGAAAGCAAATCAAAGCCTCTTTCACGGGTTTTTTTATGATGACGAATCCAAATACCTACGTCATCTGTACACCTGAAGGTAAAAGTCACATGCTATGGCAAAGGTCAAGGTCATTTGAATCTATAATGCCAGGTAGGTAGACCATTAATAGGTCAAACTGTGTGATATCTGACTCTTCAATATGCTACACTTGTCACAATCTCATCACCTTGTTGCATTCCATGAATCTGTGTCACTATGATAAACACGACCTGCAAAATAATGTATACGAGTCATTTACTTTTATACCATCATTTCCTGTCCTAGGTTTTAGAATGTCCATAAAAGTTATATTTCACAAGACACCAAATTCCTTTTTATTGCGCAGTGTTAACATGTATCTTACAGTATAGGCGCATGCAACAGAGATCTCGACTTACCGCAAGTACTCTCAACCACGCTGACACCCTACCCATCCTCCATGTTCCATCCATATGAGAGCATGAGAGTGGCGACCGTTAATCAACGCTCAAGAAAAACCTTGCTATGGAAGTCACATTGAGGGCTTGGGGCTCTCCGACTGCTGTGGTCATTGATGTCTCCGCTGCTCTCTGGACAACAGATTGACCTGCAAAGGGCTCAATCCAGACGTTTTTTCAAGGCTTCAAAGTCTGATTGGCCTTCAAACTCTTTGAAAGCGACATGTACCTGGCGTTTGACATGTACCTGGACTACTCAACCAGCAGCACCCGAGCAGCGCGAGCCACGACGTCTTCAGGGGCCCTTAAACTCAACCTGAAGTCACCACTTCCAGCACAAGGTGCATTTGAACCACTTGCTATGTGAACAAATCCTGAACGATAACGACTTCTTCAACAATTCCACACAGGACCATTACCATGTGGTGACCTGAGAAGATGCAGTTCCGAACCAAGTGTTCAAAGGGCAAAAATATCCTCATTTGCAGCTACCTTCTAAACATGAGGAGGCATATATCATCATGACCCAGCAGGCCATTTTCATTGGCCAGGATCGACAGACAAGGGTCTCTGTCGTTGTTGACGACACGGATGTTTTTGCGCTACTTCTCCACCATTATGCAGCCCAAAACCTGCAGTGTTCCATGATCATGCAGTCTCCCACCCATGGCCGAACATGTGTTGACACCCAGCAACTGTGAAGAAGCACTCCGATATCATCTCACATCTTGCACTGCATGCCATAAGTGGATGTGACAATGTGGCTGCCACTTACGGAGTTGGAAAGGTAACTGCCATGTCAGTAGCAAAGAAGGGATTGAAACTCGACACTATCGGTAAATTTGATAGTAATGTAGAACAGGTCGAGAGGGAGGCAACTGCATTTATGGTTGCTTGTTATGGTAGCAAGCTGAAGTCTGACTCCATGACAAAGTGCCGTCACCGCATGTTGGCGCTGAAAACTGGAACGAGTATTGCCTCTGCCCCCTAAGTATGCTCTCTCCCACCAACAACTCAGGCATTTGTCCTGAATGTGCCCAGTGCCATTACCAGGTTGCACAATGATAGAATCGGACCCCCTCCAATCAACCCAGTAGAGTTGGGATGGGAGGCAGACCATGCCAACAAAGCCCTATATCCTTGCACTGTTGTTGGGGGAGTACCCCTAGCTCCTGAGTCTGTACTCAAGCTCATACGATGCGGTTGTGAGTCAGAACGACCCTGTAAAGGTGATAGAGAGAGTGTGCGCTTGTGCAGCTGCCACGTGTAACGCTATCGAGGTAGTATTGACATTATTGCAAACTATACGGTGTATTGAACATTAATTATACACCTAGTTTGATTGTGAACGTATACGTATGACTGTAACGTCATCAGTTTCAACGCGGATATTTTATCTTTCCGGATTTTAGTGCTTTTATAAGACAGTACTCTGCAGTTGTAGTGCCATCTCCAGCGAACTGTGACGATCACCATGGTGATCGTGTATTCAAGCTATCAGCTGAGACAACTATTGCAACATGCCTCTAAATCTGTCACGCGTGTGACCAAGTCTGTGTTCTGCGACTTAAGACAATTGGGCATCTGCAATGCTAGGCCGACCCACAGGGGGACCAGAGGTGGTCAAAGACAATGGTCGCGGTCAAAGGTAATGCCGCCCACTAGCACGAACAATACTGGCCTAGCGACGGACTGTGGCCAGAGTTGCGCAATACAGATACGGATATCTACTGTGGTCGGTCATCGACCACCACCAACACACCATAACAGTATTGTGAGGACTATTCCTAGAAGTGGAGCAAGTGCATGTCAACATAAACAATTCAGTGCCCATGGTCATGGTCAGATCACTAATGCATTAAGTGTAAACAAGAACAATTTGGTGAAGATTAAATGTGACTATGTGCATGTACAACCTGCGAAGAAGTATCTTCGGGTATGTTGCTTGAATCCAAGATCCATCAAGAACAAGGCTTTGTCTCTAAGCGACTACATTATTACACAGGACTATGATGTTGTTGCTCTCACAGAGACATGGCTGGGGACTTCGTAGACAAGAAATGCATTGGTGAATTGGTCCCTTCTGGGTATGCCATGAAACATGTACCCCGTCCCGGCTGTAGAAATGGAGGTGGTGTGGCATTGCTTTATAAGTCTGCCATATCATTCCGCCTCCAAGGCTCCAGTACCACGGGCGACTACACAAACTTTGAACACATGGATTGTGAACTAGATACGGGTGACACAACTGTGCGTCTGGCCGTGGTGTATCGACCCCCACCATCAAAGCATAATGGCCTGACCATTCCCCAATTCTTAGAACAGTGGTCTACATTTCTCGCCAGCTACGCTACCCACGACAAGGAGATTCTGATAGTTGGAGACCTTAACTTTCACGTTGATGTCGAAAGTGATCGTAATGCTCAGCAATTTATGGATACAATCAAAGCGTGTGGCCTACAACAACATGTACATGAACCGACCCATGTGCTCGGCCATACATTGGACGTCGTGATCAGCAGAGACTCCAGTCACATCGTATCTGACATCACCATCACCGACCCCGGACTTTGTGACCACCTTGGGAAACTTACACGTGACCACTTCGCTGTCGGTTTCACCACGACCCTTGCCAAACCTGTTCCCATACAGAAGACTGTTTCCTTTAGGAAGCTACGTGCCATAGACGTGGAAGCTTTTAAGCAGGACATTGTGGCTTCCCCCATGTTACAAACTACGGATGGTGATGTGGATGGTTTGGTGAGTGCTTTCAATGAAGGACTCACATCACTCATTGATAAGCACGCACCACTTCGTATTAAAACAATCACCCAACATCCATATTGTCCATGGTACACTGATGAATTACATCAGGCTAAACATCTCCGACGGAAGCTGGAACGACGATGGCAGAAGAATCGCCTGACTGTTAACCACCAGATATATAGAGACCAATGTGTTGTGGTGAACAAACTCATAAAACAAACCAGGATAGCATTATTCGGAAAAGATCACTGCCTGCACCCATGACCAGAAGGGCATCTACAAAGTGGCGAAACACCTGCTTGGTGAAAGGTCTCCATCTCTTCCTCAAACGGCGTCTCCCATTAAACTAACTGAGATGTTTAGCTCTTTCTTTATGGAGAAGATACAAAACATCCGACGTGGCCTCCAGACGGACCAGGTGCATGGTGTTGACCTGGAGGTTGACGCCTCATCTGTAACTACACCACTGGATAGGTTTACTCGCGCATCTGATGGTGAAGTGAAGACCTTCATCCTGAAATCACCTGATAAATCCTGCGACCTCGATCCGGTGCCCACATGGCTTCTAAAGTTGTGTGTAGATGAGCTACTCCCTATTATCACCGCGATTGTCAACGCCTCTATGAATAGTAGCTGTGTGCCTCGTGCATTCAAGTGTGCTCATATACGACCACTACTCAAGAAATCAACACTCGATCCAGACATCCTGAAACACTACACACCTGTGTCCAACCTTCCTTTCATTGCTAAGGTGTTAGAGAAGGTTGTAGATACACGGATTGAGCGCCACCTGGTGAGCAATGGTCTTCACGAGGAGCTTCAGTCAGCCTACCTTAGATCTCACTCGACCGAGACGGCGCTCCTCAAGGTACAAAGCGATATCCTCGAGTCTCTGGATAATGGTTGTGTCACAGTGTTGGTCATGCTCGATCTGTCGGCTGCGTTCGATACTCTCGATCACGGAATTCTGTTGAATCGTTTTGAGAACTTATTCGGAATCTCCGGAGCTGCTCTCGGCTGGATAGCATCGTATCTCCACGACCGTGGACGGAATTACTATTGAGTTCTGCCACAAAGCTTTGGTGGAAGGAAAGTGCTTTGAAATCATTATGTTATCATATTAGTCAGATTTAATATGGGAATCTTGGGGGCAAATATGTGCATGGTGAGTCGTTCTTGAGTTTATCGATACATCCTATTAGACAACGTATTTCTGAAGTAATGTGTTCATTTGGTATAGTTCTGAAGTTGGAGCCCCTGTAATAGTCTCCATATTGCTTCATTAATTATATATATATATATACACATACACCAGGCGGCGCTGTATGTGTCGTTGATTTTCTATGTTCTTTGGTTCGAAGGCGAGAATCGCTTATCCGGTTTCACTCGCTAGTTTAACGACTGCGTTGACGGCGAACGAAGAAGGCGGATCGATTAGCACATACACTAACGTTAGACCCTGACGAGACGGAGATGTGACGAGGAGGACCTCTATATTAGCTGCAGCCAAAGCGACACCAAAGGTAGGTCCAACAATTCTCTTATATGCTGCTTAATTGGGATTTTTGCATTGTTGTATTTGTATTAGCCAACTATGTATGACAATTGTCTTTGCACGTTATTACGTATTATTATTATTAGTATGACAACCACTTTCGCGCCGACGTTGGACCCATATAAATGCATTCTGAACCAGTATAAACGTATTCGTTATCTAAGGATGGTGTGCAGTGTTTCCTAATACAATCGTCACGCTTGTTTGCCTAGCCGTCCACCGACGATTTACAACGGTATCTTGTCTCTCGTTTGCAGTGACAGATGACACGCTAACATTGGACTACACATGAGGACTTTCTACTTTTCTGTGAAATTGCGGAGACTGGCGTCAACAGCAACAGTGGTAGGACACACGTCAACAGTATTCACCTCCGACATCTAACCTCATCTAAAGTTCAGGAACAAACCACCCACACCGAAACGTATAGTTGTAATTAATAGTTCACATATCCAATACGTTGAACATATGCGAGAAACTCGTGCATACTGGCGAACCTTTGTCAATTTTGGTGACGCAAAAACCTCATTTATCGTCCACTGAATGTTTTGGCGGTTTGCAGTTAAACGTGCACATAATTCGTCGTGTCCACAAGGTGGATTGTAGGTATAGGCGGCTTGGTCGTGCGGGATGACGACCCACTTTCAGATTGATGAGTGGGAGGTCCTGTCATGTCTGTCGTGGTGTGGATTGCATATTTACGAGACCAACTGACGTGCTCACATACGGTGGCTAGTCGTTGCAATGAGTGTAACAAACAGCATGAAACTGTCACGATCAATGGACGTATCTGTCCTGTGTCCGGTCAAGGCACATTAGTTAGAGCACGCTATACATTTATTATTTGTGTCTACTTGCTACATCATCGTCTCAATGTACACAAACACATCTGCCTTGCTGGTTCTTCACCAAAGCCTAGCCAGCGGCGTTAACGTTGAACCGATTAATAGTCCATTAAGCTGTTATCTGATATTTAAGTGTGCTATTAAGCCACTTTAACAATCGGTCGCCCGGAGTAGATTTCATCAACACGTCACGGTTGCTGTACAGGTGTATTCATAATTACAGTGGTCGTAAATGTGTTTGTACCAACACTCTCTGACACTGCTAAGTTCTGCTGAACAAACTGACGTTGTGAAATCATAAAGCGACTACAAAATTCGCATCAAAACTACACCAACACATGTACATATAAAAACACAGACGTGTGTGCATGTGCAAACACACAGGCACGCACACACACACGCACGCACGCACGCGTACACACACGCACGCACACACACACGCACACAGACGCACGCACGCGCACACGCATACATGCAAACACACACACACGCACACACATGCACGCACACACTCACACACACGCATGCACACACGCACGCTCACACACACAAACACACACACAAAATTAATATTCCATCACACTGTTTTTTTATTTTTGTACGTTGGTCTAGTGTCTCAACACTATCTTTGAATATTTTTTACACTTAACTACGAATCAGTTTGAAAGTGTATGTCCCTTTCAGGTGCTGATTATCGTGATAATGATCTACCAACTTATAGCATGGAATGCCTTTGATACAACGTCAACCCAACTGACAGAAAGAGAGTTAGCGTACATGAAAGCTATGTATCGACCTGCAGTGACAGTCTTTGATGCTGACGGAAAGCATCTTATCAATGGAGCCGAGACATATCCCAAATATCCAGGAATTGATAGTGTTCTTGTCGGCTATGGTCGAACGCGAATGGGAAACTGCAGCGGCCCGGCTTGCGTTCTTAATGACGGACGGACGCCAATCAAGGTGAGAAGAATGAGGTTTTTATTTTGCTTTAAGCGGCAGCTCGATAGGCCTCGTATAACATTTGTTGCATATAAAAGGAAACATATTGTTTTGATATAGATAACAAGGGTATTGATGAATAATGCCTCCTAGTGTTTATCCAATGTTTGTTTTGTATTAAAAAACTACTTAACATCGTAGAATGTTATGTACAAAAATCGACGCTAAACCGACTTATATAAAATGGTCTAACAACCGAGTCATATTATGCGAGAACGATTACGCTCTTCATGCGTCTTCATTAGACGCACGTAGACCTAAACATTAGACGCACGTAGACCTAAACTAAGAGGGTGAATTCGTATCGTTCGTATTTCAATGTGTCCATCTCCTAGTACAATATAATATAGTGTTCTCGGTGCAAACGATATTTGTCAATAAATCAATGGCGATTCAATGAATATGAAGGCGGAAATAACTGATTATGTATCCTTTATATTCGCAGGTATTGCCCAACAGAGAACAGGGCCATTGTCGAGAGGTGACAGAATGTGTAACAGTAACCGTCAAAACGAAAGATCGAATCCAGTGGGTCAACAAACTGATCACCTCAGTACGACAACACTATCCCGACATCAAATTTATCATCGTCGATGAACTGGAGGCAAACGCAAATAAATTGGATTCTCGCCCACTGGATCTTCCGCCCACTGGTGTCACCTACGTGAAGACGACGCCGGGTATTGGTTACGGTCGCAAGATGGCACTCACGCTGGCCGAAACGAAGTACGCGTTGGTGATGGACGATGATTTTGTGTTCACAGCCCGCACGAACCTTACGAAGATGGTCGACCTACTGGAGCGGTCGACCGCCGACATTGTCGGTGGTTACGTAACCGACCACGGATTTTTCGACGGACTCTTTCGCGTGGCGGACAGATGCGAACTGGGTAGGTGCTATCCGAGTCAGTATAACTACGCCGGCGCCTTCTACGAACAAGTTCCGCTCTTCCACAACTGCTTCGTCGGCGATCGCGTCAAGAACTTCTTCCTCGCCGACCGCCAGGCGGTGCTGGCTGCCGGCTCGTGGGATACGTCACGTCCGTTCTTTGAGCACGAAGACTTCTTCGTGCAGATGCGACGCAGCTGTGTTACGGTCGTTTTCTGCAGTGACATCATAGTCAATCACAATCAAACAGACCGCCACCTGGCGGCCCTCAGAACAATACACCAATGGATGTTGGCGCGACAATTCCTACTGAAATGGGGCTTCACGGCCGTGTACGAATGCAACCGGCATATGTACCTACAACAGGCGGACGGTGAATCCTGGCAGATGATTGGCCCACAACTGAACTTCAGAGAAGGAAACCCCGCAATAGCGTTCAACCAAAAGCGTATTGTTTGAACAATGTTATAAGTTTCTATAGGATATAATTTTATAGGCTCTCACAATACCAATCTATTTTCTTTTTGGTCACAGCCGAAGAGTTGTTCCCTAGAAATATGTAATGTATTAAAGTTCGCCATTACACAAAAGCCTTACATTGTGTGCACATACATGCATACATACATACATACATACATACATACATACATACATACATACATACATACATGCATGCACGCATACATACATACATACATACATACATACATACATACATACGTATTTACATACATAAATACATACATACATACATGCATATAATTATACATCCATACAATACATCCATACATATACAGCTTCATTGCAATTTCATGTTTATTACCCGTATAAAAGTAAACAGCTTATAGAGAGGAAACAAAGTGAAGGGATGTTGGTTCCGAAACTACGTCGTTGTATTTCCCGTAAGAGCAAAAGGTGTTCGCGTCTACCGCGCGAGCGAGCATCAATCATCGCGCGCTAGAAGTAATGATTTATCGATTTATTCCACTTCCTGACGTAGTGTACGTCCGTTTGCGACAGAGGAAAAATCGATATTGCAACAGTGAGCTGTTGGCGCCAACAGTCAACGCGTCCACAGCAACGAACTATCTCTCTCTCTCCGCGGTACTTATATCCTGAGAGCCGAGGGCAAGCCAATACAGCTAACTGTACTGCGAACGTCGTTCTAGCAGTCGTTTATCGTCACCTGTCGCGGAAATGGCCGCCGATAAGCAGAAGCTGAACGATAAACTGGGAAAGTTATCGCCTGAGCTGCAGGTGAGTTTACGTCACGTCCGCTTCTTGAGTTCTCACCAAAGTGAGCTCCTGACATTAGCAGTGTCATTTGTCTTTGCGTGACGTGGTTGCCGACGTTTAGTTCGTCGTCATTCGTCAGGTCGTCGTCAAATAGGCCTGTTGACTCCAATGTGGTGCATAGGTAAATATCTACTTAATCACCACCTTCACGTTGGATGTGTGGCTCAGACAGACTAGACTGCGATAGATGGGACATGTTAGGAGAGGATTTATGCAAGATTGCGAAAAGGGAACACAGAAGAAGGCAGCAGAATGAGATGAGAAAGACACACATTTGCGGACAGTTAGTGAGGAAGAAAGTCGAACAAAGAATTGAAGAATACAACAAAAGAGTGTAAAAGACGTATTGCGGTACCAGATGGCAGATATATGCTAGTTACAAGACATGATATGTGACAGATGGTAATATGACGCGGTTACATATGACAGGTGCCAGCTCCACGATACTCGATACTTTGACCCAACACAGGAACATTTTAATGGAATACTAAGTGTAGTCATCATTACTGCATACCTATCAGTGTATTCAGTTATAACACACATCAAAACAACGTGGCAAATATCACGACGTATATACGGTCTAACGTTCTGTCATGTTGTCCATTTCATCGTCGAAGTCTGGATAGAATGCTCCTTTAGATATGTGTTTGAATGCATCAACAATTGTTAACCGCCGCCATACATTTACGCGATATTCGAGGTGTAAGTTTTTCCTATCCATCGGGAGAACATGTTTTGTTCCATGATCACAATTAGGTAAATAAAATAATCCGTGTCGAAAAGAATGAGCCCTTTCCGTCATTAATTGCTCTTCGGAACGCCGTTTCTGGATTTCAACCACAATACGTTATCAATATACTTACAAAAGGGCTACGTAGTTATTTCTCCATTAATTCATATTAGTATTGATATTATGCTTGCTTAATGCATTCGTAAACCACACGTCAGGTTTTTTTTTTAAGTTACATTTATATCCGAAACGTGAAGAAAATGAATTTTACTGTAAGAGAGATTATTAGATTAGTTATTTTACACAAATGCTTTACTGCCAGTTATTGTAATATTTAATGCGAACGTTCAATCGCAAAAATTGGACATATATATATATTCAAATAACATAAACTATTACGTCAGTTCCTTGAATGTAGTGATGATCCAGTTCCTTGAATGTAGTGATGATCCAGTCCCTTGAATGTAGTGATGATCCAGTTCCTTGAATGTAGTGATGTTCCAGTTCCTTGAATGTAGTGATGATCCAGTTCCTTGAATGTAGTGATGATCCAGTTCCTTGAATGTAGTGATGATCCAGTCCCTTGAATGTAGTGATGATCCAGTTCCTTGAATATAGTGATGATCCAGTTCCTTGAATGTAGTGATGATCCGGTTCCTTGAATGCAGTGATGATCCAGTTCCTTGAATGTAGTGATGATCCGGTTCCTTGGTTATTCATGTTTAGTATATTTATCTCCCAAGAAATTTTTTTTTTCTTCTTTATAATTTCACTGAACGGAGACATTGGCCAGGAGCTCCCGCCAGTCATGCTCCAGCTTGTGCCACATGAAGCAGGTCATGTGACACAACCTAAATTCAGACTGCTGAAGAAGGCCGCGAAATGCGGCCGAAATTATACAGAAGAAAAACAAAAAAGTTTCATGAGAGGTAAATATACTAAATATTACGTCAGTTATTTCAACCTCAGCAATTTGTAAAAAAAAACAGCTGTTCCGGAAATATTGTAGTAATTCATATAAACATGTATTTTTTCACTGGACTCTGGTACAAATGCATAATGTCATTCTCCGTGGCGCACACAATTACAAGGTTAGATAAAACGGCACGATCGTCTGGAAATGTTTCAGCATATTAGTGCATCTAGTTCCCAAGCAGTCCGTAACATGCTACGATTCACTTGTCACCAATAAGGATCAGAGTGGGTATGCATAGATATGCGGATCCGGGGGGGGGGGCTGGGTGGCATGTGCCACCTTAGACCCTTAGAAATGTGCCCTCGTCCAGGTTAGACTAAGCTGAAGTTACGCCGACGCAACGAGGCGAAACAAACATTTTCAACAGCCCCCACCCCCCCCCACCACCCCGTTTTCTGATGTCACCAGTCGACCCGAGACAGCGGAGAAGTTGAAGTTAACAAATATTCTGCACCAGTTGGTTCGGCCGCCGGTGGAGATTTGTGTGCCACCCTAGACTACCCTCTCTGGATCCGCCCCTGTGTATGCGTCACACGAGGCCACACGAGTTCATGTGTGAAATGAAATCACATGGGACGACATCATTTCTAGTCCATTGCTTCATTCATACATCGAAGTTATCCCGTGCTAACTCCGTAGGACCTACTTCCTGTTGCGAGCGCAAGCAAACTCGATGGGAAAAGAGTAGGCCCTAATCTTCCACATTGAACCAAAGCTACACCCTGACAATGTGTCCCTGCATTAAGTATATAACATAATTCGTTCTTTCAACATGACTATTTTCTTTGGCTTGGCAAACGCATTTTAAAATACAAATATTTATAATGCACCGTACAAATCAGTGGCATTTTATTACTTTATGATGAACGTTAGAATAAAATGACGCCCGGTGCAGTAAGTTGAAAACACTACCTCTCGAGAACACTACCGTAGTGTTTTGAACGTACGCTCAAAACGCTACTGTTAAGTTCAAAACACTACCCCTACATTTTTCCCGATCTATGTGTTTGGGGCCATCCCAGCTTGGTGGGAGGTCGGGGTTCTCCGGGCTAATGATACGAAGCTTTACATGGGGTAGGTTATCTTGGTAATAAGGATTACGTAATTATTAAAAAACAAGGCTGTTGACACCAGACTAATGCGTCGTCGTGTTCGCGATAGGTTCATGGAGTGCAAGAGTAGGGTCATTATATTGTTTTTATTAAATTACTTTTCTCCGGCGGGGGATCGTCTGGGGATAGGTCCAGGGATGTGCATATTCCAAATATTGTGGGGTGGGCGAAGTTAATAGCTGAGGAGATGGATTTGATCAAGGCTCATGTATCGCTTTGATTGGTTACAACGATTACACTAACCCAACCATAGGTAATAATAATAATAATAATATATATATATATAAGTATATATATATGTGTGTGTGTGTGTGTGTGTGTGTGTGTGTGTGTGTGTGTGTGTGTGTTTGTGTGTGTGTGTTTGTGTGTGTGTGTGTTTTCATTTCGCCTGGCCAGTCTGCCTAGGACATCACGGAGTCGGCAAGTTAAATGAGAATGGACAGCGACTTCTTGAGTTGTGCTCCTACTTCGACCTCTGCATCACCAACTCCTTCTTTCAGACGAAGCCCCAACACAAGACATCATGGAGACACCCCCGATCAAAACACTGGCATCAGCTGGACTTGATCATCACTAGCGCTCTTGCTCCAGAATGTACTCATCACCCGATCCTACCACAGCGCTGACTGCGACACAGGCCACTCCTTGGTGTGCTGGTAGGTTGCAGCTGAAGAGGATTCATCGCTCTAAATGCGAAGGAACACCTCGCCTTGATGTGAGCAAGACAACACACCCCGAAAAGATAGCACTTTTTTAGAGAGGTACTGGAGGATGCACTGAACAACGGTCTACCACTTGACACTGCCTCTCAGACATGGGACCATGTACGCGACACAATACAAAATGCTGCCATCACAGTATTTAGAAAGAAGAAGTCAAGGAAGACAAATGATTGGTTCGAGGCTAATTGCAGTGTGATGACTCCAGTTATCGAAGCCAAGAGTGCAGCCCTTGAAGAACACAAGCGCTCACCCAGCCAAGCAACCCTCTAAGTACTCCGAACAGCCAGAAGCAAAGTCCAGCAGACTGCTAGGTGCTGTGCGAACGATTACTGGCTCCAGATATGCAAGGACATTCAGAGTTCAGCTGATACAGGCAACACTGGGGCCATGTATGACTGCATCAAGAAAGCCATAGGCCCTACTCAGAGCAAGACAGCCCCCTTGAGGTCCTCCACAGGCAAGCCCATCCATGACAGGAAAAAGCTAATGGAGAGGTAGGAAGAGTACTGCTCAGAACTATACTCCAGAGAGAATGCTGTCACCAGCTCAGCCACGGATGGCATACAATGTCTGCCCATTCTAACAGAGCTGGACGAGGAACCAACCATCGAGGAACTCAGCAAGGCTATTGACAACCTTTCCAGTGGAAAAACAACTGGAAGCGATGGAATTCCACCCGAAATCATCAAGTGCGGCAAGAGCACTATACTCGAACCCCTACACGTACTTCTTTGTCAGTGCTGGAGTGAAGGGGCCATGCCGCAAGACATGAGGGATGCCAACATCGTCACGCTATACAAGAACAAAGGAGACAGGAGTGATTGTAACAATTACAGAGGCATCTCACTCCTGAGCGTAGTTGGCAAGTTGTTTGCTCGTGTCATCTTGAACAGACTATACATACTCGCTGACAGAATCTACCCCAAATCCCAGTGTGGCTTCAGAGCAAATAGATCAACTAGTAATATCATCTTTTTGCTTCGACAGTTACAAGAGAAATGCAGGGAACAGTTCAAGATCCTACCGAAGATAGGATGCCCCCAAAGCCCCGCAGCTTAATCAGGTCATTTCATATGAGAGGTACAATCCTGTATGACGGTTCTACGTCCGAGACTTTTAACGTTACCGGTGGCGTCAAACAGGGATGCGTACTCGCCCCAACCCTCTTTGGGATATTCTTTGCCCTTATGTTGAAGCACGCCTTTGGATCTTCGATAGAGGGAATGTACATGCACACGAGATCTGACAGAAAACTATTCAACTTGTCTCCCCTAAAAGCGAAGACCGAGGTGCGCCTGGCCCTCGTCAAAGAATTTCTGTTTGCGGATGATATAGCAGTCATCACGCATACCGAGGACGAGCTACAAAACCTCATGAACCGCTTTGCAAAGGAATGCATGGAATTCGGAATGACAATCAACTTAAGAAAGACTAACATCACGGGGCAGGATGTGATCACTCCCCCAGCCACCACCATAAACAATTATGAGCTAGATGTCGTCCATCTCTTCGCCTACCTCGGGTCCAACATTGCTGACAACCTCTCCTTAGAAGCAGACATCAGCAGAAGGATTGGGCGAGCGGCTTCAACACTCGCCCGGCTTACAAAGAGAGTGTGGAATAACAATATGCTGACGGAGCACACAAAGGTGACAGTGTACAACGCCTGCGTGCTGAGCACATTTCTGTACGGTAGTGAGTCGTGGACGCTGTACTCCACTCAAGAGAATCGACTGAAGTCATTTCACATGAGCATCCTCGGGATCTCCTGGAAGGACCGAGTCCCCAATACAGAGGTCCTCTCACGTTCCAAATCTGTGAGCCTGGTGACCATGCTCAGGCAACGCCGCCTCCGCTGGCTCGGCCACGTGCATCGGATGGAAGATGGGAGACTTCCAAAAGACATCCTCTACGGAGAGTTGTAGGACGTCCCCATCTGAGCTTCAAGGACGTATGCAAGCGAGATTTGAAGGCACTAGACTTGGGAGGATCTTGCTGGAGACCGATCCACATGGAGGCAGGAACTACACAGGGGTCTCAAAAGTGGAGAGGATACTCTCCGCAAGCTAGCAGACGAAAAACGCAACCGCAGAAAAAACACCCAGGCTGAGAACAGAGCCGAGAGCGCCTACAAGTGCAATATATGCAATAAAGACTGCCACTCAAGAATTGGCCTCTACAGCCACAGCAGACGCTGCCCAGCCAACAACTGATCATCAACACCAGGGCACAGATCCATACTCTTACGAGACTGCAGGATGCCTACTATTATATATATATATACATAATACATATATATATATATGTATATATATATATATATATAGCATAGTCGGCATAACCAATCAGACGATGGTATAAATAGTTAATGTGAAATATCTTTATTAACTTAAATATGTTAAAGTTATTATCATTAGCTGTGATTGGGGTTAGTGTAATCGTTGGAACCAATCAATAGATAGTTAATGTGAAATGTCAGTATTCATATGGGTTAAGATTAATATTGTAATTAACATTGGCTGGAGTAAGGTATGGTGGGTTAGGATTGCATACATATATCGTTATATCCAATCAGACGATGGGAATAAATAGTTAGTGTGAAAAGGACTTATTAATTAGGTTAAAATTATTATAACCCACCACGATTTACTTCAATCATTACTAATTATAATAATGGCATTAAATATAATTTCACACTAACTATTTATTTCCGTTGTCTAATTGGGTCCAACGATTACGAACTCGACCCTAGTGCATAGGATGATTCCCAAAGGTGACTAAAGTAATTGGCTGGAAAATATACTGACGATAGTGTTTTGAAATTGGGTAGTGTTTTGAGAGTACGTAGAGGTAGTGTTTTGAACTTAACAGTAGTGTTTTGAGGGTACGCTCAAAACACAACCGTAGTGTTTTCACAAGGGTAGTGTTTTGAGCGACCTGCACCGGTCCACAGGAGATCTTCGTGGCGACCATGGAGCAGATGCTCCGGCAGGAGACGTCCTCCATGCTGCACTTCATCCGGGAGACACGCGCCGACATGAGCGCCGCCGTGCGGATCATGCAGCACGGACAGAGGGCGCTGAGGGCGGCGCCCGTCGACACAGGTGAGAGGTTTGTGGCTGGTAGTAGGCCTAGTAGTAGTAGTGCCTAGATGTGGTGGTGGTAGTGGTGGTGGTGGTGGTGGTGGTGGTGGTGGTAGTGATGGTGGTGGTGGTGGTGGTGGTGGTGGTGGTGGTATGGTGTTGGTGGTATGGTGGTGGTGGTGGTGGTGGTGGTGGTATGGTGTTGGTGGTGGTGGTGGTGGTATGGTGTTGGTGGTGGTGGTGGTAGCGGTGATTGTGGTGGTAGCGGTGGTGGTGGTGGTAGTGGTAGTGGTGGTGGTGGTAGCGGTGGTTGTGGTGGTAGCGGTGGTGGTGGTGGTCGTGCTAGTGGAGATGGTGGTAGCGGTGGTGATGGTGGTAGTGGTGGTGGTGGTAGCGGTGGTGGTGGTAGTGGTGGTGGTGGTGGTGATGGTAGTGATGGTGGTGATGGTGGTGGTGGTAGCGGTGGTGGTGGTGGCGGCGGCGGCTGCGGTGATGGTGGTGGTGGTGATGGTGGTAGCGATGATGCAATCAGCATCAGAAAGTGACCATTGCAGACTGTCTATTTTTGTTTACTTTTGTATGCGTTTCGTCGGTTTTTCTGGGAGCTATGATGCGTCGCTGTTGAATTACTGTGTGCAGCGGTGCCTGGTATTTCACAACTCAAACCACTGACCGCTGGATAGTAATGGCTCCGCCCAGTGCAGATAATTGCCAACTTAGATTGTGTTCTAATATACCGTGACGCTGTGCTCATCAAATCAAATGGTGACATGTACTGTAAATGGCATGTTCTTATGTTTGGGCTGTGGTTGTTCGATTGTTTCAATCCCCCTTTAAAATTGGCAAGACATAATAAGGCCGTACATAGAGTGAGTTAGGATTCGATTGACAACGAATTTGGATAAACAAGAGGGTGGCAATAGGAGAAAACCAAGAGAACGACGGAGAGATAGAAGACGAAGGAGAAGAAAAAAAGTGTATTATATTCACCACAAACATGAAGCTGCGCCCACCGCTGCTTCTTCCATCGACAATCCGACAGACAGACACGCAGACAGACACGCAGACAGACACGCAGACAGACAGACAGGCAGACAGGCAGTCAGGCAGACAGGCAGACAGACAGACATACACACAGACACGCAGACACGCAGACACGCAGACACGCAGACTGACTGATTCGCACTGGTGTGTGTGCGTGGGTGCGTGCGTGCGCGCGTGCGTGTGCGTACGTGCGTGTATAATATAGTCCATTTCTTGTAAACTTATCTTGAAATAATTTTTTTTTTAAAGATTCATTGAGCCGTTTTTAGATTCAATGTTTCATACGCTGCATGAATGTAACTATTAATGTTGTTTCTATAAGAAACGCACTGGAAATCTTTATAATAGCGTCAAGCGGCCATTGAAATGTGTGTTTCGTCACCGTTGCTATGGTTGTCTACAAAACGACAAAGGCCTTAGTCGAGCGATAACATCCCGCGCGTCAGTTATGCAGTCACGGTCCGTGTCCTACCCACAGAAACGACAACCCAGAACACATCGCTGTTTGCGTCCGTCTGTCACTCGACCACGCAGCGCACTGAAGAATGTTATTTTAACCGGTTTTGTTGACGGAGATTAATAGGTCTAGGAGCAGGCAACATATGAAATAGGTCATGTGTGTCATTTTCAGACACAAAATTGCAAAAGGCCAATATAAATAAAAGGTATATTTCACTTGCTAAGCGCCAGTCTTGCCCGGTGCGGTTATTAATTATTACACTGAGTTACCCGACATTGCAAGGGGAAAGACACGTTATGTGTGAAGCAGCCTCTGTGGATATATACAAATATTCAATCTTGAATTATTATGTTTACGATGACATAAAGACATAATTTGGGGAGCGAAGTGGCGCAGTGACTAGAACACCGGACTCGGAGAAGCCGGGTTCGAATTTTGTGTTACCGTGTCGAACCTTGGGCAAGTTCGTTCACTGTACGTTGCTTCAGTTCACTCAGCTGTATGAATGCCTACCTGGCTATAGACAGTGTTGGATATTTGTGTACGAATAGTGTTCGCGTATTAATTGCAGCGTGGCTGACTGCTTCCCAGAGAAGTCGAGATGGTGTTCTATTGAACAGGTCTGCCAGGGAGTAAAGTGTAAAGCGCTTTGAGCAGTCCAAAGGACTGGATACTGCACTTTATAAGAACTTACCTTTTATTTTACATAAGAAAACTAAAATGATGTTGAACCCGCCTATATCAAAATCCCTTCGGGGGCACCTGGGCGAACTTATAAAAACAAATATAATCTAACACACACACACATACACACACACACACACACACACACACACACACACACACACACACACAACACACGCACGCAGGCACACACACACGCATGCACGCACACACACACACACACACACACACACACACACACACACACACACATACACATACACACACGCAAAGCGGGTGACAGAATTATACCTACTGGTGGTAATTTATTGTATATTTTGTTTGCCTTTAATCAGATCGTCCAGCGATTGCCTCAGCCGGTTGCCCCGTTACTCGAGACGCTCGGCCTTTGAGTTCTTTCAGCACAATCAGTGCTAGATCAGGTCTGTAAAACTCGCTACGATTAGGTGAACACGGAATAACGTATACATATTTAAAACATATGTACACAAATGTACCCAGATGTGCGAAACTCCACCTTTATATGAATCCCTTTGCCCCAGCCATCGTTCTCTAGTTATTTGTACCGTCTGATTTTGCAGTGACACCAATTATAATTATGTTGCCACTTTAATCGTGTACACAGTTATCACGCGACACCATGTCGGCCGATCAATAAGATAATTAATCGCTAGTGTAAATCGATATGTAGAGGGCTACACTTTTAACAAAACTAGTATCAAATTATTGTTTTCAATCTCTCTATTTCATCAAATTGTTCGCTGAATTGTCTGGGTCAAGAATGACTACCGTGGCTATTCTTGTCAAAATGCACACCTTAATGAATTACATCGAAGTACATCAGTATCCAGTTCTTCTTGCATAGCCCACATTGCTACTTTTCTTTTCTTTGGTTTAATAAGATTTCCAAGATGTCGATCTTTTTTTTAATATTTTAATTTCATGCAACTCATTTGTTGGCGAACGTTTTCCAACAAATTCGTTTGTGGAAAAATTATTCTAGTAAGTTCCTTACGTTTTCTTCAGTGATGACACCAAGCGGCATAGATCTGGTTGACATGATGGCGTTTGATGCAGACGACTGCAGCGTGCAAGGCGCCGCCGGGTGGGACATCAAGACATCGGAGGGGTTGACCGACCATGTACCACAAGGAGCGGACTCGCAGGAAATCCCGGGCTTCTATCGAGAGGTGTGTATTTTTGTACACTTAAAGGGAATGCATAACGAATTTCATTGGATACATTTTGCGGGATATAGCAACATTATTGTATTTACAATGGATTAGCATAAAACACGTCAGTCGGTAAGAGATACATGTATACAAAACATGTTAGACCAGCGATTCCCAAACTGGGGTTTGCGTACCCACGGGGATACGCGAGAGGTTTTCCAGGGGTACGCGAAGGGTTAGCTGAAAGTAAGATTTAGTTATCTGGTATGCAACACGAGACGTGTTCGCGTTTTGCTCCGAAGACGGAGACTTCAAGGAAAAGTTCTTGTTCTACCACTCCCTTGGAATTCATTAAGAAGGTCGTCTTCTGAGAAGTCTCCAAATGCTTTCAAGCCGAGGGGTTATTGTAGGGCAATGTTTGCGCGTATGCATAAACGGTGCGCCGGTATGATATTCTAAACCCCCGTCGTATGTACAGTGGCTACATTTACCACGGCGTTGAAAATGGACACCCCTGTAAATAATTTATTTTTTACTGTGTTGATTGAGTTAGAAATGGTCTATCCTATAACAAAAAAACACAACTGTTCAAAAATGTGTCCTAAGTATGTGCTATAACAAAAAACACAACTATTCAAAAGTGTGTCCTAAGCTGTTTATATAAATAAACAATTATCATTTCAGTATTTTTTACGGTTATTAACATTGTTTTGACAATTTTCTTGGCACAATTTTGCCTTTCAGAATAAGACATTCTTCATTTACAGACAACAACGAATCATGTATATAACATTTAAATCATTAAAACCATAAACAGTTCCATCTACCACTGTGGTCCATCTACAATCTCACACCGGTCCTGTTTAGCAGTTTTTCCCCGAGTGAAAGAAGGAAGTGATATGTTTCACCATTAAAAAATACTCCAGTGCATGATCCATCGATACGTTCTCGCATCAAAGGTAGTCCCGCCAGAGCTAAGAGCATATTCTGATGATGTGGTTAAGATGGTAAATACCACCAAATCCAGCGCTCTCAATAATCGATTTTGTTTTGTCAAGAGTTTCATGGGACCAAGAGACGCAGCTCTTCCACACCGCGGTCTGTTGACTGTCAGGGAGAACATGGAGCTAAAGAGGAATATGTAAACGATGTATGTATGAGGATAAATCTCTAAAATTGGTCGAGAAACTATAGGAAAAAGACTAAATATTGTAGCTGACTTAGTTAAAATACGAGGTGTCATCATGAAGCTGGGGCTGTCGGAGGTCAACGTCACTACGGAAACTTCAACATGTCTGATTATCTCAACGCAGCGTTTGTGATGACGAAACTGTGAAAGGAAACGTGAGACAACTTATCCAGACCCACGCACTTGTCGCCAATGCCAAACGTAATGCGAAAGATACAAAATTGCTCTGAGATCCGTCTAGCGTGGAGGTGCAGTATCTTTACCATGATGCGCTTGGACATCTTCTCCAGGTCAAGTCCGTCCACATATTTATGTGAACACGGGTTGTCGGCGTTATTCTCCATGAAGAAGAAACTTCGAGTCCGACTTTGTGTCACGGATGATCTCCGAATCTGCCTGTCCAAAATCCCCCCAATAGTCCCTAATTTTGAAAAGGCTAGCTCATCCCTCTAGATTTTATATTTAATTATAAATTCGGTGTGCACTTTTATCTCATTAATAAGATTATATGCTATCGTTGGGCCGAATGTAGAATATCGTTTTTATTGAGTCTATATATTTTATGTTAAAATTGTGGGGGTACGTCTCAACCTCAGAGGGTACTCAGGGAGAAAAAGATTGGGAACCGCTGTGTTAGACTCTACTATCTTGATGTTTTATCTGTTATGTTTTTAAGACTATGTGGGTACAAGTCCGACACCGCAAAATATTCCTATGTTTTATTGTATTTTGCAGCATTGGCACATGGCAATAAACTTCTCATATCTTATCTTAAATACACAATTTGGATATGAAATTAAATACGCTACTTTTATACAACATTATATTTAAAAGATAAAACAGAACAATAAGTGGACACTTTTAAATGTGAGGTGAACCGTTTCTACAGCAATACAGATTCAAACAGTAACAGACTGTTATTGCTTTACCTGTATGTCTATGTTGAAAAAATCACAAAACATCGGCATTTTATTATACAAAACTATCCAAGTAACTCCGTATAATTTAAATCAATGAAAACCACACATGCAGTTACAATCGAGTAAAATATCTATTAACAGGTTGTCTGTCGCATACATGTCGTTTGCTGACTTCAGATGACGGAAGAGATGATAGTACGCCTCGCCAGCGCCACGGCCCGGATCGATCGGGAGAGACGGCGACAGGCGGACTTGGCGAAAGAGCGCCACGACACGAAGAAGGCGAAGAAGCTGGAAGAAGTCGCCCAGCTATTCGAGTTGGCTGACAGCAGCGTTGTCGAGTTAGTGATGTCCTTCCACACACGTCTAATACTTAATTGCATTATCAACAGAATGCATTTGCGCATATATATGTGTTTACGAAAGCACAAACGTGCTGTTTCTTGATTTGGCCGGATCACGCAGTAGAGCATTTGTAACGTGTTATTTGAAAACAATAACGTCATCAGTATTGGCGCAATCTGTCAACAAAATGTATATATCACTTTAGTGTTCGTACCTAAACTATAACTGGCTTTGTACAAAAAAAATGGTGAGTTGCAGGCCTGCAATGTCTGTAGCACTTTGCGTTAATGCAACGGTGGGTAAAAGTGCGTTCACCTGCTCATATATAGACTTATAACCCCCTGAACCACCAAATGTTCAGAAACTCCACACAGACCTGCGTAACGCGAAATACATTATATAACTAAACGATAACAATAAAGGTTCTGTTGCTTGTGGTCAAAGTGCAGGGTCCGTACGTAATGACAGACACCACATTCAAGGCTACTTCAAGGCTAATGAAAGGAAAATAATTCAAGGCTATTTAACCAAGAATAAACTGGCTTTAGATCGCGTCCTACAGCTGGGCAACAAAAGATGGAGTGACATCAAAATGCTAACACATAACAATGGAATGCTTTGACGAATGTAGGAAATAAAGTCACATTGTCACAGGAAAAGTCACGGAAAAGGTCACAAGAAATGAAATCACAGGAAAAAATTGCAAATTCAAAGTTCTTTGTATTTAAAGTATAAGTGAACGTATTAAATACAGTTGTGTGAATATTCATTTTAGTAATCAAAATTACCTTAAAATATATCAACAAATTCAGTGCATAAGTTTACTAAAAAGTTATTAAATCACCCTTGTGCTGAAATATTATTGACGTTCTGCGACTTATTTTCCTAACCAAAACTGCAACTTAATTTCTATTACTTTTTTCGTGTGACTGTATTTCCGCCCACATATTTGACTGCCTCATGCATCTATATATATGAATCTCACCATAGATGCATGCCCTGCTAAATGTGTAACACCCACACCCATAAACAACTTATTGGTCAAGGATTATCAATTTGAATGAACAGGAAGTCCTGCATCATAAAAAGGAGTCAATCAAAGGATAACCATTGTGTACTATAAGCAGATACATTAATCGACAGCAGAAGTGGTCCCCAGCTGAATCACCTCCCCAGCCAGGGAGGGGGGTACTGGTGAACAAAGTGCCATGGATTATGCAAAATAAGCAGATAAGGCAAGCTGGGTCTCAGGCTGAGATCAGCAGGAAATGCCCTGACTGCCAGTGAACAAAGGCCAGAGGCACAGCATAATCAAGGCTTTTCAAGGCTGCAAGCCAGAATTCAAGGATATCAAGGCACTGAATTGGGCTTGGTGTAATTCAAGATTTTCAAGGCCCCATCCAGACCCTGAAAGTGAGTTAGATATTGCAGCGGCGGCATATAAAGATTCGGATTATCAGATTCAGACTGTTTATTACCAAGTTACATTTAAAATGTACGAGGAATTCTTAGTGTTGTGGCGTCAACATTCATACACGTTTGTCTTCCCTGCCCCGCATCATGCACACGCAAAATATACAATCAGATACATTATAAAACTAGGCTAAAACTAGTATAACTTTAAACCAAGGCCATATATTGCCAACACATTTTAAGACATTCATACATCTATTTACATAAAGTGAACTTGATAACATAATATTAACACAGTCTGAACATTACCTAAAAAAAAAGTTAAAAAGTATACATGTAGTTAAATAAATTAATAATTAGCTGGCGATATAAAAACTAAGCTGACAATTAAAAAAATGTTTTACATACATGTAGTTAAATTAGTAAATAAAATAAAATAATAAATAAATAATTCAGTATCATGGCATCTCGCGGTTCAAGTGACTCACAGCCTGCGGATAAAAACTGTTTTTAAGTCTAGTGGTCCTTGTCTTAATACTTCTATAGCGCTTGCCAGAGGGAAGAAGTTCAAGGAGATGGTTGGCTGGTTGGGTAGTATCCCGTATAATGCTTTTGGATTTTCGCGCACAGCGAGCAAGGCAAATAGATTCAATGGATGGCAACTCGCGCCCAATGATTCTAGATTCACGATAACTTCTAGCCGTTGTTTCTCCTCCTGACTGGCGCGGCCAAACCACACTACAATCGTGAAAGTGAGGATACTTTCAATGACTGCGCGGTAGAACCGTATCATAATCTCCTGAGCAACGCCGAATCTCCCGAGCTGCCTCAGGAAGAACAGGCGTTGTTGTGCCTTTTTGTAATGCACAGTGTGTTTGTGCACCATCTGAGATCGCTTGAAATTGTTCCAAAGAATCTAAAAGATTCAATCTGCTAGACCTCCATACCATTTATCGAAAGAGGGCGAATGGGAGTTTTCTTTTTGCGAAAATCAACAATCATTTCTCTAGTGTTTGAAACGTTCAATTCTAGGTTGTTATCCGCATACCAGCCAACCATTCTCTGAACCTCCTCTCTGTATGCCGTGCCGTCCGCATTCTCAATGCAGCCCTCCACAGTGGTGTCATCGCAAAACTTGATCACAAGGACCGATTGGTCCACGGAGACACTGTCATTTGTGAAGATAGTAAACAGGAAGGGGGATAGCACACAACGTTGTGGGGCACTAGTATTCGGGATAAGAAGTCTGGAGATAGGGTTGTTGACTCCGACAGATTGAGGCATGTGAAGAAGAAAGTTAATCGGCAGTCAAATCATAATGTCAATACAAAAAAGTCAATATATTATTTGGCTTACACGTTGACTGCAATCTTCACCCGTCCGTGTATGCGCAGTGGTGTAAACTGACGGTCTCCAGTCGATGGTAGCAGCAAATTACACTAATGCAACGTTAACACTGTGTAATGGAGAGTTCCGACACTAACACGACATTGTGTGTCTTGCAGGAAGGAGAAAACCAGACAACGACAGGAAGACAAACTGCGGCAGAAGATCGAAGAGATTCGAAACCAAAAAATTGAAACCAGTCAAATGTAGACGCCGGGGTTGAAAAGTGAAAGCAACGTAGATTTAGCGGGAAGTAGCGGCGTGGCATCCTGCGTAGTCAATGTCATTTGTTAGTAACGAATACTCAAAATAAACCTGGCATACTGGCAACCTATTTGTAATCTCTTCTTCTGCTCAAAGGAGTGTAGGCCATTGAAAGTGAGCGAAACGAGTCTGAAAGAAACACAATAAGTGATGCAGTGGTGGACAGAGGTATTTGTAGTTTGCCAATGTCCTCAACATGACATTATTAATGTCAGCATGTTCCATTATATACGTTGTCATATTTCCCGTGGTATGTGGTAATTAAATTCGCCGACGTCTAATACTAGCGCCAAAAAACAAATTAATAACTTCCTCAAACAACAATGTTGCCAACAAATGAATTGGCAATCTACAAAGAATATCCTTCAACTCTTGAAGCTTGTGAAAACCTTTTAATAAGACATACACATGACACAACTAGATCAAACATCGAATGTAAAACTATTCACACAACATGCACCCAGCAGTAAAATCTAAAGTTGAAGAAGTGCTACGAACAGAGAAAGTCACTACCTTATCAATTTGACCACACTTCACGGGCAAACCATTTCACATAAATATGGTAGACACAAGAATACAAAGAATTAATTATCATCCAATACTGTACAGAGACATACAACTAAGTAATGCTATCACGACAGAAAAACACATCGATTATTTAATTAATGTATGCATGCTCTTTTGGCATTTCCCTTTATAATACGAGTGTGACTGTCTTCTATACTCATAGTTCATATAATATGCAGGTACACATTTCTGGGATACAAGATAACATTTAGAAATGTCGGATGGCTCGATTCGTGTACTAAACTCGTTTGTAGCGATCGTTATCACATACTGGCGCCATCTAGCAAGTAACATACATATCTAGCGAGTACAATTTCAACCATTTCTTCAAAGGAATATTGTTTCCCATTCTCTATAACAAATTATCTTTGTTAAGTTTAAAAAAACTCAGCCAATCATTCATACATCATCTTTTCTTCCTTGAAGACCGTCCACCTTTTGTTGTTGGTGCAACTGGAGCCAACTGGTATCTATATTGGAGTTAAGGTACTGGCAACAACACAACCTTATGAAGTAGGGAACCATAGGAACAGGCAAAACCAGCAGTATAACAATCATGAGATCATGAAATATAACAAATAAATTACATTTTATGAGAGTTGCTTTGGTGTGATTTCCTCCCAAAACTTAGAAATGTTATTTTTAATAGGCATCAAATAATATTTGTATAGGCTATCTACGAAATAACTTCAGACAAATGGGCAATAGTCTAAAATAATAACTTTTATATACTATGTTATAACTTCAGACTAATGGGCAAAAGTAAACAAGCACTGCTAAAATTTTCACTATAAAAATGTTGGCCTGCGAACAAACATCACAACTTGTATCTTCAATGCATTAGTGATAATAAATGTATCAATTCAGCTTGACAGATTATATCCGGTCAAAGGATACTGGTCAATGTCGATTTCCTGTCTGAGAATGCCGGTCAGCAAGAACTCAGCATTGACCACTGGAATGTTTGGATGGAGGGTGCGCTGACCACTCGCCCTGTCTGCGTCACATGACACGACGATGGTCTTCTCTTGATACGTGCGTGGAACCGACGCCAAATACTGCAACAAATACATCAAACTCTATATGCATTCTAAAACTGGTGCCACATTATTATCATAGCAACAAACTGAATTAGGTCTTTAAAAACAACAACATATCATGTACAAATTCAAAAACACTTAAAAGCTTAATTTAACAAGAAACTTGAACATGCCACTGGTAAGGTATTTATGTAAATCCAGGTGCATAGTACACGGGCAATAAAATGTTTACGCAATGAACACAATGTATACAACATTATTTTTAGATTATGTGTAATCTATATATTAATATCGTAATTTTGGGAGCAGTGTGGCTGTATTTCCTCACAGACACCATCGTCTATTTGCCTTTGCTTTTTCCTATGTTCATTTGCTTAATAATAATTTACTTTATTTATACACTAGTCTCCAGAGTACGACTCTGTTCAATAGTGTGTAGGCTCACTAAAATAAAACAATATACAAGCTTACAGGATGAGACAGACTTACAATACTCCAAAGTGAGCATAATAATAATTTAGATTAATATATAATGACATGTGAATGTGTATAATTATCAGTGACACTCACCTCTCCTCCTGCACACTGTATTATATCTGAAAACGGTAAAAACAAACTTTCAATTTTGTCAATTTATCTGGTTACATTGTTACTAGCTAACACAGTCATCTTGTCTCACAGCCAGTGTGTTCAGTCTCAACATCACTTATAATTGTAGTATATAACTATAATTAAGTTATATGTATATTCACAAGTTAGGGTTGGTAGTTGGCTACACCAACCCTGGCCTCTATCCAATACAATACATGGTAGTTCACAGAATCAGTTGAACTTTGTCCCATTAACTGTTCTTATCCCATGGTTCCTGAAAACCACTCAACTACAAAGAGCCATCCTTGCATGCCAGAGGTGCTGTTGGTTACTCTGTAATGTTAGTAGTCAGTACCCCCGGCAGATCGCACTATCCAATCGGTGAAGCTAAGCTGAGTCTATTTTATAATCATCTCGGTGCCATTCTAAAATCAGCGATTTGGCTTTTAGCCAACCGTGGCTGATATTACATGTAATGTTCGGGAAGTACATGGATGTGGTCAACTACCACTCCCAGCTACCCAGAATGCAAAGGGCACTTCAAGGATGTGTCTATCATTGGTTGTCTTACCAGTGACAAGAGGCAATTATTCACAAAACACCACAAATCTAAAAGGCAATAAGGCGATTGGATAACACTCCAAGCGATAAATTCTCATTTCGACAAGTCAGTACGCCAGGGAATACTGACAGTGACATAATCAGCAATGTCCCCTGGCTTGCGAGGATGGCGGTATGCACACTTGTCAAGTTTTGCAATGTAACTATTTATTTTCATTAAGCATAGATTGTTGAATCCAGATGACATTTAACAAGGATGGTGCATATGTTAAAGGGAGACAGTCTGTTCCAAATTAGCCAGCGTAGTAATTGATACTAGGAAGGTGCTGTGTTGAATGTAGGACAATTGTTCAACAGGTACTGCGGCTAACTCAGCCCGCCTCACCCATATTGCCAACAAAGCTTGTTTTGAAACAGAATGTTTCGTTTACCATTTTAACATGCTCTGGAGCCGTGCCTTCGTAATTATGAACGTTGTTAATAGCTTACTAAACATAATTTGGCAGGCAGTATACCTTCAATATAGTTGTTGTGGTGTTAAGAACATTACATTAATTAATAAATGAATAACTTGGAATACACTGCCCCCTTTTAAAACACGGCACGTTTTCTTGCCACCTTTCATCTGTTTGGGTTCTGGCTTCACGTTCGCTGTCACGTGGATTCTGTAACCAACCAGAAGGCCACCAGATGCCGCTTTCCGTAGCGATGTCGCTAGGTTGAAGTGAAACTTCCTCTCGGTGTCCTCATCGTGCACGAGAAATCTCTCAAAGTCTAAAATTAGAAAAAACTATCAAGTTCCGGTTGTCACAAATATACAGATACATTGGAACCTTACTACTAAGGTCAACCTTGGTATTGTGCCAAAGTGGCCTGAATAGGGAGGTGACCCAAAACATTGTGTCAAAGCTTTGTACATTGTATCACCAGTGACATTTGGTGTATTCTTTTCAGCCGTCTGAGCACGGTTGAAAATGGGCATATGATAAACATTTCCTACCTGTAAATGTGTTAGCCTCTCGGCAAGAGAGAAGCCACCCTGGCCCAACAATGGGAATACCCCGACCGAGCCCACATAGAAACTTGACAGTTCGACGAACCTGAAACATGTAACACAGACAGTTGACAAAGAGAAGACTACTTGCTAGTCCTGCTACAAGTCTTACCCCGGGTATGGAGTGTGGAAACTACTTGTTTTGTGTAGTGTAATTATGACACGTTTAACTATCTTACAGTGACTAAAAACATGAACAGAAAGCCACAATGTAATAATGACACTAATGATCTAAAATGCCTACCAAAAACCGCAGCCAATAATAGGCCGTTTGTGTGTGTGTGTTTGTGCGAGTGTTTGTGAGTGTGTGTTTGTGTGAGTGTTTGTGAGTGTGTGTTTGTGTGAGTGTTTGTGTGTGTGCATGTGTGTGAGTGTTTGTGAGTGTGTGTTTGTGCGTGTGTGTTTGTGTGTGTGTGTTTGTGAGTGTGTGTTTGTGCGTGTGCGTTTGTGTGTGTGTTTGTGTGAATGTTTGTGAGTGTGTGTTTGTGTGAATGTTTGTGTGTGAGTGTTTGTGAGTGTGTGTTTGTGTGAGTGTGTTTGTGAGTGTGTATTTGTGTGAGTGTTTGTGAGTGTGTGTTTGTGTGAGTGTGTGTTTGTGTGAGTGTTTGTGAGTGTGTGTTTGTGTGAGTGTGTGTTTGTGAGTGTGTGAGTGTTTGTGTGTGTTTGTGTTTGTGAGTGTGTGTTTGTGTGAGTGTTTGTGTGTGTGCGTGTGTGCATGCCTGTGTGTGCATATATACATATTCGTGTGTGTTTTCCTCCTAGATGGTTTACATCTCCAATGCCAAACTTTCAGGAGTACAACATCCCTCAGAAGAAAACCAACACCTTCATTTTTCAGAATTTCCATTAGTTAGGTTTTTACCAGTTTCAGAGTTTGTGCCAGACATCTGTGTCTGTTTATGTAGCGCCCTCCTGAGGATGGGCATTTTGCCAGTAGTAACAATAATCATGCATTTGGAGAGAGAAATACAACTGGGCAAGTCTTCATATTAATGCAATGAAAAGGGAAAAGTTCACCCACCCGATCCGTAACAAGATGTGTGCATTCATAGACACTGTCAACAATTTGTCCTCCAAGATTCTTCAGGATCTAACAAAGAAAATGCATGAAATAAGCTACAATTGAATTCACCCAGTACCATAAAAGATAGGTAACGTTTTAGAACGGTAATTATATAGCGCAGTATCCAGACATCAGGACTGCTAGGAAGCATCCAGCCACGCTGCAATTAATGCACAAAGACTATTCGTACACAAATATCCGCCACTGTCTTTAGCCAGGTACTCATTCAAACAGCTGAGTGAACTGAAGCAATAGAGTCAACGAACTTGCCCAATGTTCGACACCACAGCACAGGATTCGAATCCAGGTTCTCTCGGTCAAGAGTCCAAACCTCTAGCCACTGTCCCACGGCACTCCACAAAATGTGGAGCAAATTAAACATTTAAATGCACTCAATATGAATAATATCTTTCAGAGGTAAACAGCAGAAAACACATTTGAAAATATAAATCATAAATGACTCTTAAGGTTTGAGCGGTGGTTATTGTGTCAGTTGATTCCTTTACTTTTGTCTTCATAGAACATTAGTAGGTGTTGGTATGAACATTTGTACTACAAAAGAAACCATGGCATTAATGCCATATGTCACCAGTCTGTCATTTAAAAACTACTACCCCATGGTACTTTGTGTGTCTCAGTGGAATTCCCCTTCAAATTCTTGGAAACTGTAACGTTTCTGTAGAAACTATGACGTCAGTTTCACGCCAGCGCAGATGTCCACGAGTGTAAATTCGCTCGCCGTGAACACATATCATATAGTCTGGTTATTCTGATACCAGTATCTTGTTTTATGAAGATTATATAATTGCATTGTAATGTTAAATAACCTATGCTGGCAGTATTCTTCTTGTTTTGTGACCGAACACTGTTCCACGCTCGACAACGCCGCTATTTGTCAGTAACCTGGGGTTGACCCCTAACCAATCATGTGCCACCAAAACACAGACTAGCACGTGAGGCTGTAGGCCAGTCATAAACACGGGAATATCTCAAAAACAGATGTCTCTGTCAATTTGTATTAAAATAAACTGCTTGCCAATGAAAAAACATAACATTTTATACAAAACCCGCCTATCTGGTGACATGTGTTATCAATGACAACCAGGAACCATTACTTAACGCAATTTTTTTTAAACTGCAATAGTTACGAAGCTATAACTTGGCATGTAAGCTGGCCTTACGTGTGTGCCAAATTGGGATTGACTTACGATCGGTGAAGGGGTTGTGGAAAGTTTTGGGGAACATGCATGTGCCACAAAACAAACACATGAAGTAATAATATATTTCACGACTGAACTGTGGAAATTATTGACACAGGGTATATCTCAAAATTAAACAAATGCCATCACGACTGATACTTTAATTATTGACATCACACACACTTTAAGCTACATCACTGAAACTTATTTTTTTGGTGGAATTATTGACACCCATCACACACACTTTAAGCTACATCACTGACATCACGACTAAACTGTGGAATTATTGACACCCATCACACACACTTTAAGCTACATCACTGACATCACGACTGAACTGTGGAATTATTGACACACATCACACACACTTTAAGCTACATCACTGACATCACATGTGGAATTATTGACACCCATCACACACACTTTAAGCTACATCACTGACATCACGACTGAACTGTGGAATTATTGACACATCACACACACTTTAAGCTACATCACTGACATCACGACTGAACTGTGGAATTATTGACACACATCACACACACTTTAAGCTACATCACTGACATCACGACTGAACTGTGGAATTATTGACACCCATCACACACACTTTAAGCTACATCACTGACATCACGACTGAACTGTGGAATTATTGACACACATCACACACACTTTAAGCTACATCACTGACATCACGACTGAACTGTGGAATTATTGACACACATCACACACACTTTAAGCTACATCACTGACATCACGACTGAACTGTGGAATTATTGACACCATCACACACACTTTAAGCTACATCACTGACATCACGACTGAACTGTGGAATTATTGACACACATCACACACACTTTAAGCTACATCACTGACATCACGACTGAACTGTGGAATTATTGACACCCATCACACACACTTTAAGCTACATCACGACTGAACTGTGGAATTATTGACACACATCACACACACTTTAAGCTACATCACTGACATCACGACTGAACTGTGGAATTATTGACACACATCACACACACTTTAAGCTACATCACTGACATCACGACTGAACTGTGGAATTATTGACACACATCACACACACTTTAAGCTACATCACGACTGAGCTGTTGAAAGCAGAAACTCAGTGTGTGCGTTGAGTCACTTGTTTCTCCCCACCTGTTCGCCGTGGCTGTCAAACATCCCGGTAAACATCACTTGTGTTCGACTACTCAGGTGACGCTCTCGAAGAGACGTTGACAGGTTGCTAGGTGGCACTACCGGTAGCTGTCGGCCCCTTGACTTTTTACAAGGTTGGCTTGAATCCTGCAATCATATTTTAGCTACAAATTTGACAATTTAAGGTAGGCGCACACAATGAAATTACGCTAACTGCGCATTGCTTGTTCCGGTGATATGTGAATGGCATCACTTGTTCCGGCTAGAAATCTATTTATTTGTTACTCAATCGAGTCCCACGCAGTTCAGTTTCAGATTTACTTGACATTTTTATCAAATATTCGAGTCATTTTCGTAAACAAATCTTACTGTTGTGCTCCAAATTCCAACTAATTTTGCAGCATTTATTTATTTAGCATTAATTAAAGTATAAACCTTAACACATGCTACACTGTAAAAGGCAATAGTTCCTAGATTTTAGGTTTATCTAAAAGTGTATTCCCATAAATGCAAGTTTGCTCACCCCATCAGTAGAAAGTGCTAGAGAAGTCTGTCTTCCCTTAGGTGACTTTCCAACCGGCACATTCTCCTTTAGCTTTGGTGACTGTGGAGGGTCTGGAGTGGCTTTCACTTTTGATGACTTGTTTTTGTTCTTTTTGGTCACATTTACAGAAGTCCGTCTTGCACTAGACCTACTGTGAGGTATTGATGAATCTTCTGCATTTCCTACAGTACTTTCCCGCTTTCTTTTTGACCAGGTTTTGCTTTCTGTTTGTTTCACTACTGGTGATGACAACTCTCCATTATTTTCACTTTCTTTTTGTTTTGCTGCTATTGCAGGTTTCTCTTCAATCTGTTTTCTATTTCTCACTGACCTCACTGCATTCTCTGTTTGTTCTGCTTCTGGTAGATCACCAACTTTTTGTGCTGACCTAGTTTTGCTTTCAGTTTCAGCAATGCTTTCTCTTTCAGATGTAGTTCTACTTGTCTTTGGTTGTGTTTGTTCTGGCACAAGACTTGTCCTTCTTCTGGCTGATTGACGGCTACCTTTCACCTGTTCCTCTGCCACAGGTGGTTTCTTGTTAACATTTAGTTTCTTGTTTCTTGTCTTGGTTACCTCTTGTTCAGTTACCACAGAAACAGTTGATTTCTCTATTACACTTTTTCTTCTTCTGACTGTCATTGCTGGTTTTTCTGCACTTCTTTTGCTCATTCTTGAAACTGGTTTACTTATCTCTGATGGGTTCGCTTCCTGTTCACCATCATTGGTTTCATTTTCTCCTGTTTGCAATCGTGTTTCGTTAACACTTCTTCGGTTGCTCGCTGATCGAGGTTTACTTTCACTTTGTTCTTTTATCACCAATGGTTTCTCTTCAATGTGCTCACCAGTGTTTGTTTCATATTCTTCTTTATCTGATGATTTATTAACTACACTCCTTCGGTTTCTTGTTGATCGAGGGTTAGTTTCACCTTCCTTCCCAACCTTTGACAATTTCTGTTTAATATGCTCTCCACTCATTTGTTCACTTTCTTCTTGTGCAGCTGCTTTTGACAGCTTTCCAACAACACTTCTTCTACTTCGCTTTGATCGAGTTTCACTTTCACTTTCTTCTATAACCTTCTCTCCTGTATCTTCTTCATCTAACGTTTCATTTTCTTTTTCTCCAGCTGACACCAATGATTTTTTTGCATTACCGCTTCTCACTGACCTAGTTTTGGTTTCTTTCTGTTCTTTTACTGACAATTTTGGCTTTTTCACCAGTTCTAGGTCAACATCAATGTCTACAACACGTCTTGTTCGTCGCAGTGTACTCGCTGTTACTTCATTGGCCAAATTCTTGCCTGTCTCTGGCCCACCTGCATCTCCAGCTGTCCCCCTGCTACGCCGAGCTGACTTTCTCGGTTTCGGTTCATCTGCACCATCTCTCTGTCTCGTGGTTGAACCAACAACCTCAGTGCCAAGGCTGCGTCTACGTCTTGTCGCAACTGGGGTTGTTTCAGCCGGCCCCTGACTCTGGGTTCTTCGTGATATCCTACCCCGCTGTCCAGACCCTGCGGCCGAGCCCTCCAGTTGCTGAACACTGTCCCCGAGAGAGCGGGTTTCGGACAGAGTCTCAGCTCTCCTGACAGCCAACCTGCTGAAGTGTTTGCCGACACACAGAGGCATGAGGATGTCCTCTTCCTCCTCCTGGTCCTCCCCGGGCTGGCTGCTCTCTACCACCTGCAAACATTCAACCACTTATGTACGAACTAGCCCAGTAACCCGGCATTGCCCTGGGGGAAAGGCAGCCATGTGTAAGTGACACCCCAAGATCCCCACCACCTGCACGAATTTTGAAAAAAATATAAATCTACAATCCACCCCAATGGTCCTGCGAGACCACATACAACATTTCGGCTCCATGTATGCAAAACTAACGGAGATGTGGGTCCACAGACAAATAAACATACAAACTGACAGATAGAACCGTATTGTTTTATAACAAAGATTCCTAATCATGTATTAAGCAGTCACAAACCACAATTTAAGCCGGATCATTTACCATGAAGTAATGACCGTATCTATTGTGTGTTTGCCTTAAAAATCTACAAAAATAATAATTTTTCTGTACTGTATGTTTTCGGACAATATTTTACGTGTCCGAATACTGTCAAAATTACTCTATGTATTTTGACACTATGTTTTCGTACACCCAAAAATAACTATTTTGTACTGCCTGTTTTCTGGCAGCTGAGAATTTAATTAATTTTACGTGCCAGTTCCATACAATCATTACGGTAAATTACTTTAAAACTGATTCCCAGTCCATCATGTGGCACCACTCTCATATGGCATATGCAGGCCAACGGGCAGTTAGTGTAATTTCACAGTATGCGCCTAATTTAAACTGTAAGATTTGTAGCTAACTTATAATAATACCAGGATTCAAGACGGCCATGTACGAAGTCATGGGCCAACAACTGCCAGTGGTGCCACCTAGCAGCTTAACTCTAGACCAGCCAATGTTGACGCACTTACATAGACAGTTATTGCATGTGTTGTATTCCAACATTCAACATACAAGTGACCCATCATTTCTGGCTGGATATTATTTTATCCACAAGGGAAATTACGTGTTAGCTGCAGATTACTTTAGTATCTGCATAAATTATACTTTCCAATACTGGAGTTACTAACATACAACATCGTATCTTCAGTACGCTTACTGAAAAAGTGTTTCATGTTTATCAGTATGACCAATTTAAGGTCCAATTTTCAAAGCATTCATACCATGTAAAAGTTCTAAAAGTATTAAGCAATAGCAGCAATAAATGTTTGATGTGTACCTCTGATCTATCATTGCCACTGTTTGTTGAAAGGTCTTCAGGAGCTAGAACAGATTACATGTAACAAATCTATCATTACATATTTACACATATTTAAAAGCATAAAGTTTGTTACTTTTGTGTACTTACTTTTACGTCTATTCCGTGCCATGTCCATATATGACTATTACTATGAAAGGTGTATCAAGATTTTTCTTCCATGTATTTATGTACATGTATAAGGACTTAGTCTGAAATAAACTGTAATGATTACACATATGCCAAATATTCCACTTCTTTGTCAAGTATGCCCTAAAATATTATGATCCCTTTAGTAAACAACAATCGTTAATTACAATGCAAACAAAATTTAAAAAATAGACCACTGTAATGAAGCTTTTACAATGCTGTGTTTGACCATTGTAATTGAACACGAACCATTTAGCAAGAATGTATGAATTCACCGAAAACCCTGTTTAAAAATACTCAGTTACGCTACATGTAATCTTATTTTCATAAACAAAACATAAAAATATAGTATTTTTTTAAGTTATGTAATTATAATACATTATATACGACACTACTGACATAATTAGTTAGTTTCAGATTTTTGGCAGGCATACCTAAAAAAGTCCACTTACTAGGCACAATTCTTTTCCCTCCACGCCTTTTCCGTGGGGAAGACCTCAGAGAGGCTGTTTCCTCCTGAGTATATGCTTGGGTGCACACATCATCCGAGTTGACACCACTACGCCCTCCTTTATTGGGGTAACCTGCCATCCCTTCTTCACCATATGCTTGTGTGCTGATGTCATCAGAGTTGGCAGTGATACGCCCTCTTTTATTTGGGTAATCTGTCATGTCTTCTTCACCATATGCCTGGGTACTGATGTCATCAGAATTGGCAGCAATACGCCTGCCTTTACTGGGGTAATTTGTCGCCCCTTCTTCGCCATATGCCTGTGTGCTGATGTCATCAGAGTTTATAACATTACTTCCCTTTGTGGGGTATACTCTAATCTCTTCCTCGTTCCCGTATGCCTGGGTGCATATGTCATCAGAGTTTAGGGCAACATACTTTTCTTTTGAAGCTATCCCCTGGGTAGTGTCTGCACCCTCAGGTACCCCAGTACCCCCCCTGTCAATGCCCCCTGCAGTGACATCATCTTTGACGATCCCGTGACCTTCTCCTTGTGTGCTGACATAAAAATCATCGTTGCCATAAGCCTGTGTACATACGTCGTCTGTGCTGATACGTAGACTTCCCTCACTGCATGGCAGACACGCATCCTGCAGTGAAGACAGGGTGACATTCAGAGGTGCCAAAACACTGGTTAACTTATAAAAATATTAACAAAACTACACTAAATTGTTTCTTTGGTGGGGTGGTCACTCTTGGTGACCTTGTGGCGGAATGGCCCCACCTTTTTGTAATTACATGTGTCTATTGGTGGTGGAATGTTTGTATTGTTTGCTTAGGTTTATATTCATAGTGGTTTTATACCTCTATAGCAACAAATAATGTATGTCTGTATATTGTCGACATGTTGTAGGAATGTGTGCCTGAGAAAGTTTGATGGGGCTGTACAAGAGTTCAGTTTCCCATCTGGTTTGCATGTTAGACATCACATTCCTACTATCTTTATGCCCAAAAGTGGCTGCATTAGAAGCAATCCACTTTCCAATAAAAAAAACGTCATCCTTTGGCCAATTTCAATTCTCAAACTACAATGGGCTTGTGTTGGTTATTGCATAAATGAAGGTATAAACGTAGAGCATACTGTATTTTATGCAATGGCCAGGACGGGCCTAGTGCGGGTACCGAGGTAACTGGCTGAGGCAATAATTACTTCCAGCTGTTTGGCTTAATAAAACCTCCCAGCGCCTTCAGACAATCATGACATGCCAGGATTAGGCCCCAGCCTACGATTTGGATTAGTGGTTAAGCCGCCACTTCCGCGTTAGGTATCTATGTGTCATGTCGTGTATATCCTGATACTTCTAAATCTGCCCTCCTCCCCACCTTTTTGCCTAGGCACGTTTAGTTAAACAACTATTGTACACTGTTGGTAGAAAAAGAAGTTGGAAAATGTCGCAACGCTTTCCCAAATTTCGGAGTGAACACGGCCATATCCCCAATTCTTGAATGTGTTGGGTTTTGGTGCGTCGACAGGCTTTTTGTTTTACAAACGGTATATATTTTTCCTTATGTTTATACAGGGTAGGCGGAATGGCCCCACCTTTTTGTAATTGCATGTGTCTATTGGTGGTGGAATGTTTGTATTGTTTGCTTAGGTTTATATTCATAGTGGTTTTATACCTCTATAGCAACAAATAATGGATGTCTGTATATTGTCGTCATGTTGTAGGAATGTGTGCCTGAGAAACTTTGATGGGGCTGTACAAGAGTTCAGTTTCCCATCTGGTTTGCATGTTAGACATCACATTCCTACTATCTTTATGCCCAAAAGTGGCTGCATTAGAAGCAATCCACTTTCCAATAAAAAACGTCATCCTTTGGCCAATTTCAATTCTCAAACTACAATGGGCTTGTGTTGGTTCTTCTTCTTCTATGTGCCATGTCTGTCACAGGCGTTGGCGATCATGGCCCTCCATACCGCCGTGTGTAGTTTGTAGCAGTTCTGTTGTGCTCCTTCCACACCATGTTGAGAGACTATCTATTACTTTTATTCTCTGGCGTCCTCTGGATATTTTTCCTTCTATCTTTCCTGTTGTTACTATTTGTTCTAACTTTTTCTTTCTCATGACATGGCCTATAAATCGTGTTTGTTGTGTTCTAACTTTGTTGATGATCTTTCTTTTTGATTTGGCTGCCCTAAGGATGACTTCATTGCTTTGCTTTGCAGTCCATGGCACTCGCAGCATTCTTCTTAAGAACCACATTTCAGTGGCTTCTATGTTTTTTGTGATCTTTTGGTTATTGTCCAGGATTCACATCCATATAGCAATATGGGCTCTATGTAACATTGCAGTACACGTTTTCTCACTTCAATTGATATATTTTTATTTGTTAAAATGTTTTTCATGTGGTGAAAAGCTGTTTTGGCTTGAGCAATTCTTCTCTTTATCTCATCGTTGCATCGACCGTCGGATGTTATTAGTGATCCCAGATAGTTAAACGTTCGGACTTGCTTCAAAACAGTGCCATATGCTATCACGTTGCATGTTGGAGTGTAATTTTTCTTTGAGATTTCTGTTTTCTTTTTGTTCATGGACAGACCTTTTTTCTCACTTTCTCTTATTACTGTATCTAGCATCTGTTGTAGATCTATTTCGTTCTCAGCAATCAGTACCGTGTCGTCTGCATATTGTAAATAATTCATGTTGTATCCCCCTACTTGAATGCCTGGCATATCTTCTAATGTGTGTAAGATAATCTCAATGTATAGTGAAAAGAGATCGGGTGATAGGACACACACTTGTCTTACACCACGTTTTATTTCTTGAAATTTACTGATGTCATTTTCTATTCGTATTGCTGCTGTTTGTTCCCAGTACAGATTTCTCACAACTCTCAGATCTTTCCCATCAATGTTCAAACTCTCCAGCATTGATATTATTTCTTCATGACGAACTCTGTCAAATGCCTTTGTGTAATCAATAAAACATACATACAGATCTTTCTGCACTTCCAGTGCTCTCTCAATCAGTGTTCGTAGGATGTATATTTCATTACTTGTACCTTTATCTTCTACAAATCCACATTGTTCTTCAGCAATTTCCGGCTTTATTTTGTTTCTCATTCTGGTCATAATAATTTTAAGCAACATCTTGGTGAAGTGACTCATGAGACTAATTGTACTGTGTATTTCACATTCAATCGCACCTGGTTTCTTTAGTATTGCTACAAAAATGGATCTGGATAAATCAGTTGGGATTCGTCCGCTGTCATATATTTTGTTCAAGAAGTCTGTTACTATATCAATACCAAATTCCTCTAAACACTCAATCATTTCAATGGTAATATTATCTGGTCCAGCAGCTTTTCCCTTTTTCATTGATCTGATGGCTTTTCGAACCTCGTCCTTCAATATAGGAGGACCATCAAAGTTCTTCTTAATTGATGGTCTTTCACCCCTTTCATCATCGTACAGTTCACCAATATATTCTGACCATCTCTCGAGTATTTTGTCTTTGTCCATTATTATGTTTCCTTCTTTAGATTTCAGGCAACCTGTAGCTGAGCATGTTCTTTTCCCTGTGATTTCTCTTATTCTAGCATGCATGGATTTTGTGTCGTGCTTATTCTTCTGTTCAATTTCTTTGCATTTTTCATTAAGCCATTCCTCTTTCGCTAGATTACATTTGTGTTGGTTATTGCATAAATAATCATATGTTATTTACGTCCTCATCAATTGGGGTTTCAACTCTAACTCTACCCATTTATTGAAACATCTTCAGTAGTTCTTTATTTATTGCTAAAATTCAAGCAAACTTCTAAAAAGCGACATTTTGAGAAACAAGGTCATTTTGACTGACATTGTCTGTTGTTTCATAATCTGGTGGCTCGTAAACGCATTTATCTTTATTGGTTTGGATTATTAATAAATAAATAAACAGGACAGGAAGTTGAGATTATAAGGTATGCATTTCTGCCAAATCACAACATTTATGAGACTTGATCTAGACAGCTATTTTGGCTCATATGCAGACTTAGCCTATGTAAGTTAATAGTCAGTTCGCTGTGGTGGATCACAAGTTGGCCCATCAAGATTTATTTTTAAATTCCACCCAGGGGGCCTTGATCAAATGGGGATCTTGGGCAAAAATGGAACATCAAATTTGTTTGTTACAGATTGCAGCATGTAAATGCGTGATATTTCAGGCATGGTTGCCAAGCAACAAACATTACTGACTTCACTGATGACCCACCTTCCCTCCACCCACCTGCTGGGACGTATCCAGGCGCAAACTCGGAAACGAATCGTCATGGGAATTCTTGCCACCAATCTGAGTTGAGTGCATCTTTGGCTCGAAACCAGTGCTGCCATCTGGCGACTCGACCACACTGCCCGTGTCAGCGACCCCGGCCTGAGCACTGCACACAGTCGCATCAGACGTCACATCAGATGTGACAGTAGTAGGCAGCTGCACTGGACTTCCATCTTGCTGTTGATTGTGATAACCGAGACGGGATTTCATCACAGCTTCTATTGGGGTTCTGTTTGCCACGGGGAAAGGCCGGGTGAATTCTGCGTCTCCAACCTGCTGCTTCCCACCAAGTGTGGGACTCACCCCCATGTAGAGGCTGGTTGTCCTGGAGGAAGTGACAGCACCAGCATCATTTCCCTCCTCCTCCCTCCCTAGAGATGATGGGAAGACAGGACTACCAGAGCTGCTATCTGAGTCCGAGTATATCGACTTGCCTTCATTTCTGTCAGCATCTCCAGAGGCTGACACCAGCTTAGATATTTCGTTTACATCCTTGGGTTTCTTCTTTGATGTAACGGCATTATCCACCTGAAGAAGATTAACACATATTAAAGCGGCTTCCTCAACTGGATTAACCTAGTTGTTCTTTGATGTCCTAATAACTAGTGGGTGAAAAGAGTAAAATCCACTTTTGGTATTTATAATAAAAAAGTTCTTATTTTTGTGCTTAAATGGTCAAAGAATCAACTTTAGTCTATATAAGATTAACACAAAAACAAGAGCATAATCATATTATGTACTTATGTGAAGATTCTCATTTTGAGAATCACTTGAATTAATATTCGGGCAAACATTAAATAAGTTAATAATTTGTTTTGATGACTGCATCAAAACTACATAAAAAGGTTGAAAGGAGGAGGGGATTTAACCAGCAAAGGAATCTTATTAAATATGAAGTTTGTGCAAAAGCAATCATTACGACTTACTTAATACAAAATAGTTACAAATAAAACTGATAACTGTAATATGCGGTGGATCCTGGCTACGGGGACATGTTGGGATTTGTTCAAACTGTTCCCAAAGATGTTCTGGAAATGATGAAGACTACAACAGTTATAAAGAAGCACTTAACCAAGCTACAGCTGAAATTAGAAATTTAAAGAGAAGCTATGAACAACAATTAGCTAGCAATATAAAACATGACAGCAAGAGTTTTTATGCGTATGTTCGAAACAAACAGAAAGTTCAAGATAAGGTCGGTCCTCTAGAAGATAGTGCTGGAAATATAATATCAGAGGGATTCTTACTAGCAGAAGACCTGAATGAGTACTTTAGTTCAGTGTTTACCAGGGAAGATATTAGTTCACTGCCAGTACCAGAGGCTAAATTCAAGGGGGCAGATTCAGACTATTTAGGACAATTAATTGTAACCCTGGAAATGGTAGCTAAGAAAATAAGGGCTATGAAGGATAATAGATCACCTGGAGTGGATGGGATTCCGCCCAAACTACTATTGGAAATTGTAGAACAAGTTAGCATACCGCTTGCAACAGTTTTCAATTTGTCATTAGAAGAGGGAGTGGTTCCTTTAGAATGGAAAGAGGCAAACATTATACCGTTATTTAAAAAGGTTCGAGAAACAAGTCAGAGAACTATAGACCAGTGAGTTTAACATCAGTGATTTGCAAATTATTAGAAAGACTAATTAAAGATCACATGGTGGATTTTCTTGTTAAACATAACTTAATAAACCCATCTCAACATGGGTTTTTTTAAAGCGAGGTCATGCTTAACAAATATGTTATGTTTTTTGGAAGACATCACTAAGTGGGTAGATGAGGGATCAGCAATAGATATTGTCTACTTAGATTTTCAAAAAGCTTTCGACAAAGTACCACATCAAAGATTACTGCTTAAACTAAAGGCCCATGGCATAGGAAATGGTATAATAAACTGGATAGAAAAATGGCTGATTGACAGAAGACAACGTGTAGTAGTTGATGGGGAGGCTTCAAACTGGAAATCGGTATTGAGTGGGGTACCACAGGGATCAGTACTAGGACCTATATTATTCTTAATATATATCAACGATTTGGATGATGAAATAGCAAGCAAGGTGTTGAAATTTGCAGATGATACAAAAGTGTTTAGAAGGATTAAAAGTGATGGAGATAGACAACATTTACAAGATGATCTTGACAGGTTGATCAAATGGTCTGAAAAGTGGCAAATGCTGTTCAATTTTGGGAAATGTAAATGTCTCCACACAGGTCATGGAAATGAAGAGGTAGAATATACAATGGGGGGTACTGTACTAAGTACTACTGTAAAAGAAAAGGACTTAGAGTTAACCATTAGTGCTGATATGAAGGTTTCAGAGCAGTACGGAATAGCAGCTTCAAAGGGAAATCAAATCCTTGGATTAATTAGGCGAAACATAACGTATAAGGAAAAAGAGCTAATAATACCGCTGTATAAAACAATAGTTAGGCCTCATTTAGAATATTGTATTCAAGCGGGTAGGCCATATCGCAGGAAGGACATAGATATGTTAGAAAGAGTAAAGAGAGCAACTAAAATGATACCAAAACTGAGGGATCTTAATTATGAAATACGCCTAAAAAAATGCGGCTTAACAACACTAGAGACCAGGAGATTGAGAGGAGATCAGATAGAAGTGTTTAAAATAATGAATGGTTATGAAAATATTGATAGAAATATTTTTTTCTCAGTTAAGAAAGATAGAAGGACTAGAGGACATGAAGTTACATTAGCAAAGGAGCAGTGTAGATTAGATATAAGAAAGTTCTTATTTTCACAAAGGACTGTAAATGAATAGAACAGATTATCTGCCGATTGTGTGGGTGCTAGTATCTTGAATATATTTAAAAATAAAATTGACACATACCTCAGAAGGGCGGGATTCACATAGATAAAAGGGTCGGACTCTTGATAAGCCAAAGGGCTTCCTTGTCCACCTGCCACCTAGAGTTAATTCTCTGGGTGGCAATCTTGTTAAATGTTGTTAAATCTAAGTCCTACATTCTTTATATCCCTGTGTATAACACACTGCAGTCCTAGTCAAAGATTTTAAAGTTGTTCCTTTCCTTATGTAGTGAGAACCACTGTATGTGTGAATATATTATCTTCTTTGATGCAGCTTGTAGTTTCACTTACCACACTGCTGACATTATCACCAGTTGCCTCGGGATCAGCTACAACTTGGGTTTCAGCCTCGAAATCCACACAAACTTGGGTTTCAGCCTTGAAATCCACACAAACTTGGGTTTCAGCCTCGAAATCCTCACAAACTTGGGTTGCTGCTTCAAATATGGACGACCTGCGAGTCTCATCAAATCCTTCACCTACAATGTTATTAATCATCACCCGTATAATAGTAGGATACTGCTGTATGGAGACAAGTAAACAACTGGTGACATCAACTGAAAACACAAGGTCTTTTTCAGTTTGCCACAGCCATGATTTTCTTCTAAGATTTCTAAGTGAAATGATAACAGGCTGCTTTATCATAGTAATATTCTGAATAGCACATTTTGAAAAGGTAGTGCAATTAATTTATATGTTTAAATTTTGAACATACAATTATTATTAAAGTTGCATGTATATCATATTAATATATTCACCTATCACGTGTTGAACTGATGATCATATCTCAAATATATGTCATGCTTTAGCATGTTTTTTAGTTGTATAAATTCACAATTAAATATCAGCCCATTCTGGTGTCACATAAATAACCCAAACGCTTCTCTATACACTGAAGATTTCAAACATAAAAAGTCAAACTTCTACCACAAAGGCATTTATGTCACAGATATCATCAAAACAAAACAGCTTAACCCCAGTCCAAAATAATTCCACCTTCCACCAAAAAACTGCTAAAATAAAAAAGTTACTGAACAGTTTTTGAAACAATAGGCAAAATGTAAAATTTTTACCAGTTTTGGGGCCCTCGGGGAGCCCTTAGAACGATTCAATCAAATACAGATTTCTTGTGCATAGTGGCAGTGCCCTAAGATATGTCTATGCAAAATTTGAGAAAAAGTTGCTGAATGGTTTCTGAGATACGGCAGCTAACGGCGGATGCAGAGTGATGGCAATAGTATGTTGGACCTTCGGCCCAAAGGTCTAAAAATGGCTACAAAATGGGTTTAATACCCTAAGTTCACCCTGCTTCTACGCCCTAATCCCATCTTCACTTGCCAAGGGGCACTGCCAAGTACACTAGTCTCAGTACCCCTAGCAGATCACACTTTCAAAATGCTGAAGTTAAGCCGAGGCCATTGTCCAATCATCTTGTTGCCATTCTAGACAGCGATTTAATTTTTTGCCAAATATGGCTGATGTTACATGTAAGATTCACAAAGAATTATTGGAAAACGCACTGCTGCTAGCTCAGGTGACTGGTAACAAATATTTTAAGAATCCCTGGAGTCGACCTTTGATATGGGACACGGGCATCTGCACTGTTCTCATGGTTAGTCACAACCGGCGCAGTCAACTACTAGGACAAAGTATAACAGAGTCAGCGAATCTGCAAATTATAGGATATCTGCAGGGGTAGTGTCAACTACTAGGACAAAGTATTACAGATTCAGCGAACCT
Organism: Paraescarpia echinospica; assembly: GCA_020002185.1. Taxonomy (NCBI): domain Eukaryota; kingdom Metazoa; phylum Annelida; class Polychaeta; order Sabellida; family Siboglinidae; genus Paraescarpia; species Paraescarpia echinospica. The sequence continues at coordinate 41,913,392 of CM034532.1, read as the reverse complement.
CCGCACATTATAGGATATCTGCCAGGGGTAGTGTAGTCAACTACAACCACAAAGTATTACAGATTCAGCGAACCTCCGCACATTATAGGATATCTGCCAAGGGTAGTGTAGTCAACTACTAGCACAAAGCATTACAGATTCAGCGAACCTCCGCACATTATAGGATATCTGCCAGGGGTAGTGTAGTCAACTACTAGCATAAAGTATTACAGATTCAGCGAACCTCCGCACATTATAGGATATCTGCCAGGGTAATATAGTCAACTACCCAGTACTAGCACAAAGTATTACAGATTCTGCGAACCTCTGCACATTATAGGATATCTGCCAGGGGTAGTGTAGTCAACTACTAGCACAAAGCATTACAGATTCAGCGAACCTCCGCACATTATAGGATATCTGCCAGGGGTAGTGTAGTCAACTACTAGCACAAAGTATTACAGATTCAGCGAACCTCCGCACATTATAGGATATCTGCCAGGGGTAGTGTAGTCAACTACTAGCACAAAGCATTACAGATTCAGCGAACCTCTGCACATTATAGGATATCTGCCAGGGTAATATAGTCAACTACTAGCATAAAGTATTATAGATTCAGCGAATCTCCGCACATTATAGGATATCTGCCAGGGGTTGTGTAGTCAACTACTAACACAAAGCATTACAGATTCAGCGAACCTCCGCACATTATAGGATATCTGCCAGGGGTAGTGTAGTCAACTACTAGCACAAAGTATTACAGATTCAGCGAACCTCCGCACATTATAGGATATCTGCCAGGGGTAGTGTAGTCAACTACTAGCACAAAGCATTACAGATTCAGCGAACCTCTGCACATTATAGGATATCTGCCAGGGTAATATAGTCAACTACTAGCATAAAGTATTATAGATTCAGCGAATCTCCGCACATTATAGGATATCTGCCAGGGGTTGTGTAGTCAACTACTAACACAAAGCATTACAGATTCAGCGAACCTCCGCACATTATAGGATATCTGCCAGGGGTAGTGTAGTCAACTACTAGCACAAAGTATTACAGATTCAGCGAACCTCCGCACATTATAGGATATCTGCCAGGGGTAGTGTAGTCAACTACTAGCACAAAGCATTATAGATTCAGCGAACCTCTGCACATTATAGGATATCTGCCAGGGTAATATAGTCAACTACTAGCATAAAGTATTATAGATTCAGCGAACCTCCGCACATTATAAGATATCTGCCAGGGGTAGTGTAGTCAACTACTAGCACAAAGTATAACAGATTCAGTGAACCTCCGCACGTTATAGGATATCTGCCAGGGTAATATAGTCAACTACTAACATAAAGTATTATAGATTCAGCGAATCTCCGCACATTATAAGATATCTGCCAGGGGTAGTGTAGTCAACTACTAGCACAAAGCATAACAGATTCAGCGAACCTCCGCACATTATAGGATAGCTGCCAGGGTAATATAGGCAACTACTAGCATAAAGTATTATAGATTCAGCAAACCTCTGCACATTATAAGATATAATCAACTAATAATATAGTCAACTACTAGCATAAAGTATTATAGATTCAGTGAATCTCCGCACATTATAAGATATCTGCCAGGGGTAGAGTAGTCAACTACTAGCACAAAGTATTACAGATTTTGCAAACCTCCGCACATTATAGGATATCTGCCAGGGGTAGTGTAGTCAACTACTAGCACAAAGTATTACAGATTCAGCGAACCTCCATATATTATATCTGTCGGGGTAGTGTAGTCAACCAGTCAGCCCTGGCTTGTGAGGGTGCCTATTCCTACCTTCATCTGTCTCCCCTCCAGAGTCATACACCTGGGTGAGTTCACATGTCACCCTCTCTTTCTTGACCTCCTCATCTTCCTCCTCCTCACAATACGTCACTGTCTCAGTCAGAGCCATTGTCACGTGTTTCTCTCCCTTTGTCTCCCCAACAACACCTGCAAGATTTAATTACAGTATACTAGCAAAACTGCCCATCCTCAAGTTTGTTATGACATAAATTTAACAGTTTTTGCAATAACACAAGTTCCCTAAAATGTGCCCAACTGACCAGTGCTCCTCGGATCAATCACAACATTACAAACAACTGATTAACGTCCGCCTGACATATGGTACGAATCCTAAACCCTGTAAGAACCTTTACTTATTGGTTAATTACAAAAAAATATACGCGTTACTTTTATTTCGAATGGTCATAGGTTAATCTCTGAAAGTTTGATGTCCAAGACCATCTAGGAGGAAAATGTTAACTCGATTACAGTTAGATTTGTATTCATTCGATGTCATAAATGATCACCTGAAAGTTTGGTACATGAGATGCCAAAAAATTAGGAGTAGCATAGCAAATATACATACAGGAGTGTGATATATACAAACACTAGTTTGATTATAGTTAGGTATCTCTGTAGTAGTTATCTTGAAAAAGACACACGAATATACATATCATTAATAAAACAGTTGGTTCTCTTTTTCTCTCTGATACATGTTGACATCTAAGACAGAATATTTAAATGTAATTGCCTTGGGTACTTCACAATTTAAAGTATGGGTTTACTAAATGCATTTGCAATAGTTTCTCAGATGCAACAAATGTATGTTGATAACATGTCAGACTGGTGCAAGCTGTGATGTGGACTGTGGACTGACCCTTGGTCCTCAGAATGGCTGGAGTCTCTGCCACTGTCACTGGTTCACCATCATCTACAACACACAACTCACACCTTTAAGTAACCCATACAGGTCCCCCGTGAGTGAGAAGGCCAGGTCCCCCGTGAGTGAGATGGCGAGGCAATGAGAGACAGTGTTACTAACTATTCAAATAAAGTACTGTATGAGGGGCAGATCTAGGATTTGACCAATGGGAGGCAGACACACATCACTGCCTTGAAGCTCACCACAAACCTCCAACTGCACCCCTCCCCTCCCCTCCCCTTCCCCCTCCCCTCAATACTTACTTTGGGTACTCTCAGTTGGGTCAGTTTCAGGGTCAGAATCTGGTACAGAGGTTGACGTAGTCAGCTGATCCAGTCCAATGCCATCTACAGGAAATGCCTGGGGTGGACAGAATCACACAAAGCCTTCAGCTTATTCCACATGTAAAGGATTGCAATGGTATGAAAAAAGTGTAATTAAAAACAGTGCAGGTCGAGAAAACCTTAGGAGAAACTAGAACAATTTTAGTTTTTTAAAAACTCCAGCAAAACATAAACCTAGAAATAATTGTTTTCTAGGTCTGATTCAGGGCCTCGCCCAGAGACCCGTCCACCCAGTTTCAAATTGATTGTGGACGGGTCCGTCCCTGTTGCTTTTTCTGTGCGGGCCAGCCCGCCCATACAATTTTTACGACGTCATTAAAACTGCCGCGAAGCCAGTTACAAAATCTACGAACACTGGTTTTGAAAATCGGCCACCCGGATCGCCTGGCCAGCCGCCCGACACACACCAGAAATCAATTAAGCCAGGCCTCGACCTGCTAGGGTAACTGTCACCTACCCGCTAGTGGTGACTTGCTAGGGTAATTGTCACCTACCCTCTAGTGGTGACTTGCTAGGGTAATTGTCACCTACCCACTAGCGGTGACTTGCTAGGGTAATTGTCAACTACCCGCTAGTGGTGACTTGCTAAGGCAATTGTTACCTACCCGCTAGTGGCGACTTGCTAGGGTAATTGTTACCTACCCGCTAGTGGTGACTTGCTAGGGTAATTGTTACCTACCCGCTAGTGGTGATTTGCTAGGGTAATTGTCACCTACCCGCTAGTGGTGACTTGCTAGGGTAATTGTTACCTACCCGCTAGTGGTGACTTCCTAGGGTAATTGTCACCTACCCGCTAGTCGTGACTTGCTAGGGTAATTGTCAACTACCCACTAGTGGTGACTTGCTAAGGTAATTGTTACCTAGCCGCTAGTGGCGACTTGCTACGGTAATTGTCACCTACCCGCTAGTGGGGACTTGCTAGGGTAATTGTCACCTACCCGCTAATCGTGACTTGCTAGGGTAATTGTCAACTACCCGCTAGTGGTGACTTACTAAGGTAATTGTTACCTAGCCGCTAGTGGCGACTTGCTACGGTAATTGTCACCTACCCGCTAGTGGGGACTTGCTAGGGTAATTCTCACTTACCCGCTAATGGTGACTTGTTAGGGTAATTGTCACCTACCCGCTAGTGGTGACTTGCTAGGGTAATTGTCACCTACATGCTAGTGGCGACTTGCTAGGGTAATTGTTACCTACCCGCTAGTGGTGACTTGCTAGGGTAATTGTCACCTACCCGCTAGCGGAGACTTGCTAGGGTAATTGTTACCTACCCGCTAGTGGTGACTTGCTAGGGTAATTGTTACCTACCCGCTAGTGGTGACTTGCTAGGGTAATTGTCAACTACCCGCTAGTGGTGACTTGCTAAGGTAATTGTTACCTACCCGCTAGTGGTGACTTGCTAGGGTAATTGTCATCTACCCACTAGTGGTGACTTGCTAGGGTAATTGTCATCTACCCGCTAGTGGTGACTTGCTAGGGTAATTGTTACCTACCCGCTAGTGGCGACTTGCTAGGGTAATTGTCACCTACCCGCTAGTGGTGACTTGCTAGGGTAATTGTCATCTACCCACTAGTGGCGACTTGCTAGGGTAATTGTTACCTACCCGCTAGTGGCGACTTGCTAGGGTAATTGTTACCTACCCGCTAGTGGTGACTTGCTAGGGTAATTGTCATCTACCCACTAGTGGCGACTTGCTAGGGTAATTGTTACCTACCCGCTAGTGGTGACTTCCTAGGGTAATTGTTACCTACCCGCTAGTGGTGACTTGCTAGGGTAATTGTTACCTACCCGCTAGCGGTGACTTGCTATGGTAATTGTTACCTACCCGCTAGTGGTGACTTGCTATGGTAATTGTCACCTACCCGCTAGTGGCGACTTGCTAGGGTAATTGTCACCTACCCGCTAGTGGTGACTTGCTAGGGTAATTGTCACCTACCCGCTAGTGGCGACTTGCTAGGGTAATTGTCACCTACCCGCTAGTGGTGACTTGCTAGGGTAATTGTCACCTACATGCTAGTGGCGACTTGCTAGGGTAATTGTTACCTACCCGCTAGTGGTGACTTGCTAGGGTAATTGTCACCTACCCGCTAGCGGAGACTTGCTAGGGTAATTGTTACCTACCCGCTAGTGGTGACTTGCTAGGGTAATTGTTACCTACCCGCTAGTGGTGACTTGCTAGGGTAATTGTCACCTACCCGCTAGCGGAGACTTGCTAGGGTAATTGTTACCTACCCGCTAGTGGTGACTTGCTAGGGTAATTGTCAACTACCCGCTAGTGGTGACTTGCTAAGGTAATTGTTACCTACCCGCTAGTGGTGACTTGCTAGGGTAATTGTTATCTACCCACTAGTGGTGACTTGCTAGGGTAATTGTTACCTACCCGCTAGTGGCGACTTGCTAGGGTAATTGTCACCTACCCGCTAGTGGTGACTTGCTAGGGTAATTGTCATCTACCCACTAGTGGCGACTTGCTAGGGTAATTGTTACCTACCCGCTAGTGGCGACTTGCTAGGGTAATTGTTACCTACCCGCTAGTGGTGACTTGCTAGGGTAATTGTCATCTACCCACTAGTGGCGACTTGCTAGGGTAATTGTTACCTACCCGCTAGTGGTGACTTCCTAGGGTAATTGTTACCTACCCGCTAGTGGTGACTTGCTAGGGTAATTGTTACCTACCCGCTAGCGGTGACTTGCTATGGTAATTGTTACCTACCCGCTAGTGGTGACTTGCTATGGTAATTGTCACCTACCCGCTAGTGGCGACTTGCTAGGGTAATTGTCACCTACCCGCTAGTGGTGACTTGCTAGGGTAATTGTCACCTACCCGCTAGTGGTGACTTGCTAGGGTAATTGTTACCTACCCGCTAGTGGCGACTTGCTAGGGTAATTGTCACCTACCCGCTAGTGGTGACTTGCTAGGGTAATTGTCATCTACCCACTAGTGGCGACTTGCTAGGGTAATTGTCACCTACCCGCTAGTGGTGACTTGCTAGGGTAATTGTCACCTACCCGCTAGCAGCGACTTGCTAGGGTAATTGTCACCTACCCGCTAGCGGTGACTTGCTAGGGTAATTGTCACCTACCCGCTAGTGGTGACTTGCTAGGGTAATTGTCACCTACCCGCTAGTGGTGACTTGCTAGGGTAATTGTCACCTACCCGCTAGTGGTGACTTGCTAGGGTAATTGTTACCTACCCGCTAGTGGTGACTTGCTAGGGTAATTGTTACCTACCCGCTAGTGGCGACTTGCTAGGGTAATTGTTACCTACCCGCTAGCGGTGGCTCCTTGAAAGGCACCCGACACTTGCCTATGTCTATGTAGACTAAGTAACCCTACGTGAGGTCAACATCAGGACAGGGAGATACAATAAGCACTTGCCGATTACGACGCGTTCTTGGAAAACGAATGGAATTCTGCATAATCGACATTTTGATACGGGATTTGTGTTTTTGAACGGAAACTCAATAACCGCTAAGATTAGTATCACCAACACCGTAAACGATACTGACTTTATTGGCGATATTTTGAAACAAACACGATTATTATACAACAGTATTAATTTATTTTGGTGAATTTATGACGATTTTTAAAACGCGCATGGCAAATCGTTACAAATGTGATGGCGTCGGTGCTACCTCGTGAGTCATGTCAACCAAAGGCAAAGACCGTGTATCAATACAAGACGGTGCATCATGCGCTATTTCCATTGTTCACAGTACGTAAGTGGAGCGGTTAGTCTGCCATTCTGGAGGCACGCCAAGCCAGAACATATGCATTGACGCACGTGGCAGCCTCCCAAATGGCGGACAAAAACTCCAATTGTAGACTGCCATGATTTTGCTCAGTGACGCCTCCTATCTAAATATAGGCTCCTTGACCTTGGTATCAACCGACGTAAACAGGGACGCGGGAGGAAGGCGCTAACATAAACCGTTTTGCGATCGCTGTCTGGCTGTCCGCTAAGCACATTGAAGACATGTTACTGATTAAATGTAATTGTCACATCGTTATAACACGCATAAGTGTACATATTCCGGTTTCGAACACAAAACTCGAAGGAATAACAACAGCCTAGGTTATGCTGGCTCAAAGTGATATAGCCCGCGTTTTGTAGTTCTAACAAATTCCGTTGGATGGCGTCATATATAGCACTAGCTAAAATGAAACAGCATCAGTGATTTGGACATTCATAATATGATTGCTTGTGTAAATTACATTTGTCAATGTATATATTAAGCACTGCTGCATGAGAAACATTTATGTTATTGTGTTACAGGAATTATTGTATTATCTAAATTTATTATGTACGGTTGTTATTGTGTTGCAAATATTTCACAAATAAATATTAGAAAAGTTAACCACCCAGTAAACAGTATTATTTAGATGCAGAGATATTTTAAATATTTGATAGAATGAATTATTTTTCAAAGTTAACTTTGAAATAAAATATTACTTTTCTGAACTTTCTTTTCACTTTTAAACAGAAAATGCATCATTTGACACGTAAAATGCTACTTACATTTCTGATCACATGTGAGATGTGCATTCAGCCATGATCTCTGCCTTGCCTTCATAAATGGTAATATGTACACTGTATTTTTAGTATATTTTATGATTGGACACACTAAGTATGATTACAAAAATTTACCATGCTGGTGTATATATATATATGTACTCATAGTTGCGTGTCCTATAGTGCATCTGATCGCGTGCCCGACCACACTTCGTAGCATGTCATGGACTGGCAAAAATGTTATCCTGGGTGAGGCCCTGGTCTGATTATAATACATAAAAAGTATGATTTAAAATTGTGTTAGCCAAGAGATTTCATATGAAAACACTGGCAGCTATAGAGAAGATGACATTATACCTTATTTCCTGGCACATCCATTCAATCACACACTTCTCTGGGAAACATTCAGCCACTGTCTATAGTTACTCATTTGTAGAGCTGGGTAAACTGCAGCAACGTGCAGTAAACAAACTTGGCCAAGGCATGAAACAGCAGCAAGAGGATGTCAACCTGGAATCACTTAACAGAGAGTCTGATTGTGAAAATTGACAGAAGAGCAAGAGAGAGATGGAGACATGTCATCATGAGGGTGGAGAAAGAAACTGTGATGAGGATAAACAAAGTTCTGTACCTGTGTTGGTTGTAAAAGATCGCTACTAGGATCGCTGGCTTCTTCATAAATGGTTTCTTCAATCAATGCCTTCTCTGCAGCTTCTTCTTCTGGAAGAAGCATCGACTCTGATCCCGTCTCCGAACCCGAGTTCTCATTCTTGTCTGCGACATCATCTCTCACCTGACACAAGCGACATTTACACCATACACGCAGTAAACAGTTACACCATCTATAGTCTAACCATGACATCAAACATTAGTTTAACGTACGTACCACAGCTAATAAAAACTTTGACATTTAAAAAATTTATTTGCTTACATCAAAATAGAAAACTGTGCTAAATTTTTGTATCAAAATGACTACTGGTAGTACTGCATGAATATGATCTTATATTAGGTGCTAGTTTGTTTACCGTTGATACAACAAACATTTATGTACAAGCAGAAACAAATAGAGTAAAACATCCTGATTTACCTAATGACACACTGAAAGTGTAATGCTGCAGCTCAATTAAAAGATTATGTATGCACGTTAGAAATTATTGCAAATTAAACTCAAAACAATGTTTATTTTCAATCATGCATGCTGTCAGTATTGCTACTGGTAATTAGTTGAGTTTCCCTAACCTTTGTTACGTTGTCGACACCTTCTCTCATATAGACACAGCTAATGTCGGCAAACATGAGTTGGTCGCCTGACTGAAGCTCATACTTGGCTTCAGGTAACAAGAACATCTGGAAATAGAATCCCATTGTCACACTTACTGTATGTAAGAAATGTGTATTTAACACATTTCCAGAATCAAACGTAATAATTCAGACATCTCCAAATGACAACAGACAACACAATTGTCAGGCCAAATGTATAAACAAACCACGTGCATAAAAAATCCACAACACATCAACAATTCACTGGTTTAATGCAAATTATTTTAAGAGAAATACTGACTGAAATGAATATATAATAAATTAGCAGTTCATTTAACTCAAGTTTGATTGTACCAGTGGAGTTTGTTACATGTCAAAATAGAAAGACTTTTCTATAAACCAAGCAACATACTGACTTTTCCTCGTCGTGTTTTGTTGCGGCTTCCTTTGTCAACAAGAAAATGTTGTTCTCCACGGACTTCAATACACGCATGCTGTTTAGAGAGTGCCTGAAAACACAGATGTTTGACTCGCCTCAGTCACTGCCTCTAGTGCTCCAAGCACAGCATTAAAGGGAATAAAAACACCTATTGGTTGAATTCATATAATTATTACATCCTGCTATATATTTCCATGTCCACCAAGCAAAAAAAAACAAAAAAAATCCAATGAATTAGAAATTTCACATTTTATGCAGTGCGTCCGGACTTTTTTGAACATGCATATTTTTGGCACGCTTTTCGGGATGCCGAGATGTGATGTCACAGACGACCTACTTGCACCAGGCCGACCCCTTGCATGCATTCAGAGCATGTTTACAAGGATAGCTTTTAGGTGGAAACGAATGTCAGAATTAGTTATTATGCGATATTCCGATGTAATACAAACACTAGTCATCATAGAGGAACAAGCAGTTATCTTACGGTTCCACATGAATCGAATTTTATTCAAAACAATGAATGCGAATGGGCCTACAACTAGCACAAGCCGGCAAGGTTTTGTGGAGCTTCGGCTCGTTTTCAGAAAAATTATATCGATTGCAACCCACCGGAGATAATCTACACCAATAAACATACATAGCAAACAGATATTGTATCCAGCTACAGAAAGTAATGTTGTTTAATCTCGTAATATCACTAGAATATCGATATGTGAAACAGTTGTGAAACATATCATAACAACTTAAATCAGTCAGTGAAGTTCCGCTGTCCTCTAGCTCAGTCAGTAGACGTGTTGGTTTCGTTTTTACAATCGGACGACGCCAGTTAAAGCCAGACACCGAACCATTTATTTTATTGACCCTTTTTGTTTGTTTTCATAAAGTAATACAAAATAAGTGTCAAAAAATGAATGGTTCGGTGTCAGGATTGAACTGGTGTCGCCCGATTGTAAAACAAATATCGACTGAGCTACCGAGAACAACAGAAATTCACTGTCTGATTTCAGTTGTTATGATAAGTTGTACAATTCCTCCTTCATATATCAATATTCTAGTGATATTATGAGATTAAAAACAAACGTTACTTTCTGTAGCTGGATACAATATCTGTTTGCTAGGTATGTTTATTGGTGTAGATTATCTCTGGTGGGTTGTAATCGATATAATTATTTTGAAATGAGCCGAAGCACCACGAAACCTCGCCGGCTTGTATGCCCATTCGCATTCATTGTTTTGAATAAAATTGGATTCATGTGGAACTGTAAGATAACCGTTTGTTCCTCTATGATGACTAGTGTTTGTATTACATCGGAATATCACACAATAACTCATTCTGACGCTCATTTCGACGCAAAAGCTATCCTTGTAAACATGCCCTGAATGCATGCAAGAGGTCGGCCTGATGTGAGTATATGTCGTCTGTTATGTCACAATACCACGTGATTAATGATTACATTTCAGTTTTCCGCGGGAATCGCTACACAGGCGGGTTTAAAACCAAATTTATGCTACAAATGGATTTTTCTGTATTTTTTTATGTTTTCGAATGTTAAACAATGTTAAATTTTGTGTACATATGGAAAACAGATTTTTGCTAATGCCTAGTTTTATTCCCCTTAATGGTTCATAAACTCTCCAAACCCCAGGAAACAGACCAGAAGTGTCCAGGTGTTGCAAATACAGTGACCCCTTGACCTTTGACCACCAGCTGTGTTGCACTGACTTGTTCGGAGATCGTAAATTTTCATGGCTGCACATGTGGAAAAGGAATTGTGGGGAGAATTTCATTCAAAATGCAAACAAAGGAATGTATAGCAACATTTGTTGTTTGCCTTGTGATTGGACAGCTGATTTATTTAAAGTAATTGTGTGTTGCCTATGCTATATCAAATTTACTCTGATATATATTCCCAAAAATAACTGCATAAGGTATTACATGTATGTTTACCAGGTGTAGAATGCATTATAACAATTAAAACATTTTAAACATAAACATATTACTAGCACAAACAACCTTTGAAGTATCACCTCCTTTTGGCTCGGTGACTTTAGGACCTACTTCTGGGCCGGGTTTAGTTTGGGCTTTTATAATGAAAATCTGATGTCATGTCATCATCAACCAAGTGGAGCTCTGCTGCATCCTCACAATTTATGAATACTCAAAGTTTTCTGCTTATATATGTGACCCATCTTAAAAAAAATTAGTCACATGTCGGCATTTTTCAATATTGAGTTATTGGCATCGTTTGAAAGAGCAGATTCTCAGCTTTCATATGATGTATCATACAAGAAGATTATATATTATTATATCAATTATAACTGAAGTTTCGGCTTGCCAAACATGTGTGGGGTTGAAATCTTAAAACCCAGAAAACGGCCTTCAACATATTTGTTGTGTTTCAGGTAATGTACCTTAGTTACCATGGACAAATCTTGCTGAAATTTGGGCCACTCCGATATAATGGCATTCTGAAGACATTCTGTTAATATGAAAACAATATCTTTGTTAGAAATAAAATAGCAGCATTACCACTATTGTTAGAAAAGCTAAAACTCTGCTGCACTATTATACATTATCATTGTCATATATGGATGATATCTGGAACACTTGACGATAATGGCATCCTCATGACACTACGTTAATATACAAATAAAACCTTTGTCAGAAATAAGTTAGCAACAAATTAATTGCTTGTGCAATTACTGGCATTGTTAAGAAAAGGGAAAACCGGTAGCTCTTATACCATTAATATAGCATTACAGGGTAATACATGTATACATTAAATTTCCTAGAGGTATCTGACCTGTCATGAGTGGGCCAGTAAGACTGTTATTGTTTTTATTATTAATTTTATATTATTATTTTTATTAAAAAACAATTTATTCAGATTTATGAAAACATAAATACGATGAAAATTGTGTTTAATGTTAAAGTAATAAAATACAACAGATAGTCATATTTAATAAGAATTTTAATACCAAAGAACAATGTAACTACATAACGACAACAGATCAGTGACAATGTCCAGTAAGTCAAGTGTAGCTTCCAGACTGGCCACATCCTCGCTTGCGTGGTATCGGCACGGCGCACACGGCCTCGGGTGCAGGGAACGGGTTCGCTGGACCCTGGCCCTGTCTCGTACGCTACCTTGCCTGCCCAAGTGCAGCCGCAGTAGTTTCTCGTTGTGGCTCCTGTTCACCAGATGGTCCAACAACAGGGTCAGTCTCCGGCGACACCCAGTAATAGAGGCAACCTCCTCGGCTGGGCTTGGACAGAGCACATCTTCGTAGCCATGCTGAACACCATTGTTGCTTCGTTATATAAACAACTATCTGGGTCATAAGTGACAGCGCTGACGTGGTGAAAATACACAGTACGCCTGCATGCATAGAGAATTATTCAAATTACCTCTTCACTGAACCAATGCGTGAAACCGCTTGGGTCATGTGGTTGCGTTGCTACCACGTGATCCGAACTTGTTTACACATCTGGCATTAGAGGGGGTGTGCTCCTTGCCTTCTATAGGTCACAGTTCGCAATTATTAGCATATGTTCCCATATTTAGAAAGACAACGTGTCAATCCAGCTTCGCGGGGATATCCGATTTGTTATGGATCATCCAAAAAATGGCGGCAAAGAATGCACAAAATTATCGGCATTTTCGACTTTGTTTTACGGAAACCAAGCGGGACACTTCACACGGCTCCTCAGAAATTACATTAAAATACATCAAACAGAATTAATTAGACAGTAGCAGTAGTGGCAATCGATAAAAAAAATTATTAAGGAATCATTTTAAGGGGAAATCTCAAAATCATTTTTTTTTACATAAACAGCATTTACGGAAAATCAGTTTTGCCGACATTTGACTCATTTCGTTAAGATGGGTCACATATCTTTATGGAGAATCAACATAACTGACAGAAACTGTTCAATATAGCTGGACCACTGAGATCTTACCTTCAGTGGGATGAGTACATTACAAGACCCTTCCTGTCTCCCAACAACATTGTTGCCTGAAAACAAACATCCTTTGTATCCTTGTATAGGGAAATTCGTTCTAAAGAATATGTTAATGTTAGTTAGTATATATCAGAATGAATATTATCGAGCATTACACGGTCAAAGCCGAGTGCCAGACATGCAACATCGAATACCACCGAGTAACTGGGGCAGTGACTGAGGGAAACCATGATGAGGTTATGCCAGGGTTTTGTTCATGGTTTGGTTAAGTATTATCGTTTAATGAAATGTTTGATTTGAGGCATGGTATTCTGATTGGGAGCAATGTTACAATGTCACATTTTAAATTGAATTTTGATTCCTCATCCTTCTGTTCGAAGCCTGGTTATTTTTACACCAACTTCTAGTTGCTGATCTTGTAGATACCTTAGCGATATATTTTGGGGATATGGGGACAGACCAAATAAAAGCACCAAACTTTGTCCACAGCTTCCTTAGGTTGGTAGCTTTTATTTTTTGATCGGAGTCAGCAATTATTTTGGGTGGGTCCATTCTTTTTCACCCCCATCAAACAAAATGGGACATTTTACTACATTTCTCCATTGGATATGGATACAACCCGGGTAACATCACCAAACCTTTTTTTGCTTTGTTTTTAACGTTTTGATTGGAGTCATAACATTGTTTGGGTGGGTCCATTATTTGTCACCCCTTATCAGCCCAAATCTGCCATTTATCACATTTCTCCATTGTATATCGATACAATCTGAATCAGGGTAACTTCACCAAATGTTTTTCTCGGCATGGCTTTGGACAGTGGCATAGGGCATTTGTAGAGGGCGAGTGAGCTCTTCTTTAATGGGACATGGATGGAATGCATTAAGTCAACGGTCACCGATTTATCATTGTTATTATACTAATCCTCGCTCAGTACTTCAATCGCATGGGTGGTGTTTACAGCAAAGAAGCTTTCCTCATGATGATGGCTTTCCTCAATTTCGGGAATATATGCTTTCTCATACTCTGATAATTCGGGCCCATGGACGCATCCAAAATGTGCTGACTTCGATTCAAAAGTAAAAGCGTATTGTTCAAAGAAATAGCAAAAATGTGGTGTTTTTTCCAGTTTGTCACTCATGAAACAATTTCAGTAACGCGGCATTTACTTCAGTGGGGGTGAACAATGGACCCCCAAATTTATACTGACACCAATCAAAAAGTGAAATGTTACCATTGATGGAGCAAAAAAAATGTGGTGCTTTAAATTTGTGTTGCTTTTTCCTTATCACTTGACAAAATGTAATAAAACAACATATATCGGTTCAATGGGATAGTGAAAATGTATGGAAAAACCTAAAATGTGCTGGCGCCAATAACAAAACTAAAATATCAGTGTTACGGGAAACTGCCAAAAATATGTCCTGTCTGTAACATATGTCATGGGAAAGTGTAATAAAACGGCATAGGGCTAAGGGTTCGGTGGGAGGGGGTGAGAAATTATGGTCCCACCCAAAATATATGCAGCAAAACAAGTTGGTGCTTTTATTCAGTAAGCCCCATATAATCCCATGACAAAATGTAGTAAAACGGCATATTTCGTTCTAATAAGGGATAAAAAAACAATGGACCCACCCAAACAATTTGCTACCGCCAATCAACAAGTGAAATATTATTGTTTAACGAAGCAACACAAAATATTTGGGCTTTTATCCGGTCTGTACTACATCCCCTGGAAAAATATAGTAATATGGCATACATCTATTCAAAGGGGGGTGAAAACTTACAGACCCACCCAAACAAATTGCTGACTCCGATCAAAAAGTGAAATCTTACTGTTCACGGATAGACCAAAAAATGTGGTGCTTTTATCCAGTCTGTCCCCATCGAGTTGCTAAGGTAGCTGACTATTAGTATGTATTCAACCATCAATGTTAGTAACTTGTATTGACCGCCACTATGCGTCAAACTGAGATAACTTTTTGATTTAACCCTTTAGATACCAACTGCTTATAACAATCTGATGAATCCTTAGGTGGATTTTAACAACTCATACATAACTTGTCTCGATCTTCAGGTTTAAAAGTAAGGCTTGATAGCCTTGTATACATCGGCTTTTATGGATATTTTTGTTTTTGAGATTGTGGCTTGTCTTGTGATTTTGTGCTTTTTAGAACTTAAATCTGTCCATCTTCAAATCTTTGTCTAGTATTGTTTTGAAGGCGAGGATATGTATACATGGGTCCATCTACGAAAAATGGAGTTCAATATAATTTTAACGCTTTGTTCATTTGTGATACACTAGGTATATTTGTTGTATGGCTTTATATTGGAAATTGTTTAGTTAGTGCCATTCAAAAACATATCTTGTTGACTTTGTATGTGTGCTGTAGAAAATCAGAATGCATTTCATTAAAACGCCATCCATGGGACCTAAAGGGTTAAGTAATCTCAATGGTAACAACTACTGTTCCAACTTACCATCGTAGATTAGAAAGGAGGTTTCTGGAAAGCCTTTGTGACTCAACACTTTCAGATGGGCTACCTACAACATGCCATTTTATTTAACAAAACAGCAGATTCAGAATCACAAGTCAAATTTACAAATGTACCAATAGTGCGTGTGAGAAAGTGTGTGCATGCATGTCTGCATGTGTTATTTCTCCATCAGTTGTTATTTGGTTTCTTGTAAAAGATGCATGCACGGTGTAAATCCTGTTATCTATAGTTCTATGCCAAGTAAATGTTGTCTTAGTTCATATAACAAGAATGTGAGAACATTCATTTGTTTCCTTGTTATCTTATTGCTTAAGACCATTTGGCCTGGAAGATGGAATGAAGGATAAAAGGATGGAAGAAATGTAAAAATAACTGTTTATATAATTATCAAATAGGCCAGAGTGCCATCAAAATTTAATTCACTTTTATAATCTGTGTTGTTTATTTCGGGGAACAGCCAACTATAAATAAACAGGCCAAGAAATATATTTACAGGTTTCTTGTCCTCATCAGCCACTTCGTCATCAGTCACGTCATCGCAATCACTTAAATCAATCGCCTGGGTAGCATCAAAGTCTGCCATCTGGAGGACAACTCTGGAACAGATCGTGGAATCTCAGTTGTATGATTATGAATCGTGGATGGAAAAGTAATGAGAAAACAACACAGAGTAGTATCATCCTCGCAAGCCTGGGCTTGGAAACAATGATGGACAAACAGACACCCGCATCCCAGATCAAAGGACACTTACCCGTAAATCTCAATGTAATTACCAGGTCAACTATTCTCACCAGCAGCCGAGCTGTAATGTGTATTCAAATAATTACTTCTATTTCCCAAACATTACATGTAATATCAGCCACGATTGGCCAAAATGAAAACTGCAGAATCTTGAAAGGCAACAAGATTATTGGCTAGGCTTAAATTCTGAATGCGATCTGCCAGGGGGTTTTGAGATTTGATTCTTATGAGCCTCTGCTGGCTCATGAGAATTGTCTGACTGGTATTTATTGGTTAGACATGCACAATTTTGCACCTATTATTCTAAGCAGCTGAACTGGTATTCTTGTCATGCCTGACACTAATAATACTGTGCTAATTATTTTATATTCTGCATATCACTACCTGGAGACCTTACAAAGGGAAACGATCTAGAGGAAGACTGGCGAGACAGTGGAGACACAAACTAGACGAGTACTGGAAGGGCACCATCTGGCACAGGTAACTCAAGACAGGCAGATCTGGAAACGACTTGCTGAGGTCTTCGCCCAACCACAGGACACTACGGTTGCACAATATTATGATGAATTATTTTAATTCAAGTCTCTTTTCTGGTGATTCAACTCACCCGGATTTAGCAGGAGTCTCCCAGATTTGTTGTCTAAAGCTAAGATTCAATAATATATACAGAAACAACATGCAGAATGGGAAATACCTCTATAGTGGTTGTCACTTCAGGGATATTCCTATCTGATTCCAATGCAGACACAATTCGAATAACTACGTGGAGTGATTCGATGTACCGCATCCACTTTAAAAAGCACACCAGCATATGTACATATATATGGAATCACTCCTATTAATGTCTACTAGACACTATATCTTTTTTGTTGTATCCCATTTCGGTTTATATGGAATCCTAGAGCTCTTGCATAGTTTTTTGGTGAGCCACAACTGATACAGTCAGATGTTTTGGTGAGCCTCAACTGGGGGGGGTGCAGTTGGAGAGCCCTAGGTCAGCCTCGGGGAGATGCAATTGAGGTATTCCAAATGTCTTAAATAGAACAATTTAAAACTTCGCTCGCCCTTGTCAAAATATAGGCTTATGTAGCCTAGACAGTCTTATCTGATTGCGAGCGATCACAAATTCTCTTGGATTTTTATACAGAAGATCCGTATACACTACTGCCATATCGATGCCACCACACCGTCTACTGTAACTAAATAGTGCACCGTATCACGACGGCGATCGTGACAGTAACGTGGAAATTACTGAATGGGATTTTGCCTTCGTTGCATTCTTGCCTTCGCCTCGGCTTTGCTGTTTGCATTTCGTATGCTACAGCCTAGTATCAGTATGGTAAGAGCAGACTGGACTGATTATTGAGTGATGATCTTGTAAGTGGGGCGATGTCACAGCCAGTTTGTTCCATGTTAACTGTTAATAAACCCATATTTCTGAGCGAGGACATTGTGATAAAACATAACTCACACTTTAAATAAATTGAGGTCAAGCGATATTATGACCCAAGAATGAGAACCACTCAAGTCGCCTTTTCCCGCATTTCGCATCGACTTCCGTTCATGCGCACAAATAATGAGGAAATTAGCGTATAAAAGGCTAACATGGAAATGAGTAAATGAAGCCGAAATGTGCTAAAATCCCAACAACGGTTTCTAAAAAAACTACTTTATTAAACGTTGTAGTAATTGTTTAAACACATACTGCTTTGCGATTTCAGTTAGAATGTAGTAGTTGTTAGTTTTTATGGTGAACTACATATAATATACACTTAGCAAAAACATATAGAATTCCATAGAATGTTCTATATAATGCTATAGTTGTCTATATATAATTGCATATAATTCTATCAAATGATTATAACCACTTCAATTGTTTATATAATTCTATAGAAAAATGTTACTTCTCTTTCTACAGAAATCTGTACAATATTCTATAGAATCTTGCGCAAAAATTCAATAGATTTTCTATAGCATGTATTCTATACATATTCTATATACATTTTGGTAAGGATATATACATAATTGATATGCATATATTTCACACATTTCATAATTGTACATACATCGGTTCATGCTAAGTAAATATATACAAACTCATATAATATATAATTTATGTATATGTGTATATAGTAATTGGCAAAAACCCTAAGGTCATTACGCCAATATGGTGTGTGTGTGCAATAGCACTGCGGGAACTTTATATGTGTCTGCCTAATCTAGTTTTAAAAGTGTCCACCATAGCTGCAGACACAACTGTTTCGGATGTATCGTTCCAGTTTTTTATAGTTCTGTTGAAAACGCTGTTGGCGTAAACCTGTGTTATGGCCGGCACTTGAATAAATCGTTCACTATGGCCACGCATGTTGTTAATTGAGCAAGCAATGTAGTGTGGCAAAGGAAGAACATAATTTTCATAATTGATAGTTTGCTGGAAACGGAGATAATTTATAGACGTACACTGATACTACAGAGTATTTCTCTATCAGTTATTTCCATTACATTCGCCGGTACCATTCTGCTGTTATCTGGTAAACACATAATAAATACATTAATATTATACAATTTATCAAACGTTACATAATATTCATATTCAATTTGGTAGACTGTTTCATAATGGTAAAACCAATTTCACATTTTTAACACACCACTCCATTTTCGCGCTGAAAGTAGTGGAATTATTTTACGATGGGTGTTCAAATAGAAACAGTAAAACCAGGAGATGGTAATTGTACCTTTATGCTTATAGAATGCATTACCAGTAAATGGAACATGTACGTGTGGTTGATTTTTTCTATTTAGGTAATGCCATAGGTCGAGATGTTGATTCGTAGACAAAGCCCGGCTTCGCGATGATCCACGAGGCTTCAGATCCGCCGGTGGCAGTGCCGTGGCAATAGCCATCAATCGCGTCATAATTGTAACAATTTACTAGCGAAGTTGCGTGTTGGTGGATGCGGTTTGGGGTGGTTGTGTAAATGTGGGAGGTAACAAACAAGACATACTTGGGCATGTTTCGACTAATTCGAGTTTTGCTCATTTCAGATTTATTTTTGCAAAACAGCCCCAAAGCCAAGCAACGGCCAAACTGTAGTACTAGTAGCCTAGTAGGTGTAGTTGTATCCACTGTTATATAGTCTGTCACATGTTAGCTCATTTGTGCAACTTAAAAAAAATAATTTAGGATATAGCCTTATTTAATTCCTGCCATGGAATTAATGCCTTAATTTGAATAAGTGATTAGTCTCATTAGAACTCACATTTTTTTCTTCACAAGTGTTTTGTAAATTGACTTTCCTTATTCAAAACCATGTCACTGACAAATTAATTGGGTTTGACGGCTAAATGTTGAATTGGCTTTGGCCGGTTACACTCATGATGTAACAGCCAAACTTAAAGTCAATTCTTTTGACCATCTGAATATATTGTGCTTTTTTGTATATTAAAATAACTGCAGAAATTATTAAAACTATTCACACATATTTGGACATGAAAGAACCAAATCAATGGGATAAGCCAAATTAAGTAATTTTAGGCCACTTGTGATGGTTTTGTATTACCCACACACGCATTGACTTGGTATTCCACAGGCAGTTTTTGTTTATTTTTGATATAGTTTTTGTTTATTTTGATACAGTACCTGGTAACTCCAGTTGCAATTATTTTTCAGGACCTGCTATATGTATTGTAACAGGTTATTGCACACACTCATTACAATGTGTACAAAAGGTGCTGTGTTAAATCGTACCCCTCTCTTTGCAGGTGTCACTTTTCCACAAAAGGGCCAGACAGTCATTGTCCATTACACCGGTACGTAAACTCACTCAATAGATACACTAAACATCACTGCCAATAGTACCATACATGCTCATGTTTAGGGCGTCATCCGTGAGGCGTATATTTCTACAAACAATACTGTAATTTAAAACCAAGCTAAAGTATTTTGGTACTGTCGATTGGAAGCGGTGACATAACAAACTTGTGAATCTGCAGAAACTTCAAGTTCTGTTCATTTTATAGCATTAACCTGTAATCAATCCTGACATTTGCAGAAACATCTTTGTTTAGGTACGTTGCAAAATGGCAAGAAGTTTGACTCATCCCGCGACAAGGGCAGGCCGTTCAACTTCAAGGTGGGAGTAGGCCAGGTGATCAGAGGTATGTTCTGTCAGTGTTTTCCCTAGCACCTCATTTTGTGCTAGGTTGAGATCTAAACACAACAAGCATGTTTGGTGCAAAATCCATCGTTGTGGGGGTCTGGGTATGCTTCCCATAGTTAAAATATTTTCTTCTAAACAGTGCTGTCTGATGTTTTCCCCTCAAAGTTAGAAGGGAAAAGAAATACAAAAGTTGGCATATAGGCTTTAAAAAAATGTATTTCAAAAATAAAAGTACTAACATTTTTTGCGCAAAGATTAATTTTAAAAGGACACTATCTTTAATGTAGAATACATAGACATACTATTGTCATCACGCATGTTTCTGATTGTATTGGCTAACTGGGACATCGGCTTTTGATTATCTCTACAAAGAAATGTGCCGTTAGCTAAACTACTAAGAGCACTAAGCATTTATTGTGTTTTTAAGTGACCACAAGCACTGCTGTGTAACTGTTAATACCTGACTATGCTTGACTTGTAGGCGTTAACATACTGCAATAAAAATTAAACTTAGTTCTGAATGATTGATGTAACAATTAAATAGTAATTGGTTCGCTAAGAGCTGCCTTTCTGTAGGTTCATATACAATGCATCTATTTAATTCTAAACTTCAATATAATTTACCAGTACATAAAATTCAATAGATTTTTTACTAGAGCATCAAAATCTCAAAAGGGCTCTAGAAAACACTTAGGGGTACCTAAATGTTACAAGCTGTCATCCATGCCAGGATTGATCTATGCCCTTTACCGGTTATAACCAACCCGGATGACACTTTTATGTTTTTACTTCGTATTAAGCTATTTTGTGAAAATGGAGGCAGGTCTTTTTGAAAGTTTTTAAACGTGTACATAATTGGCCATATATATATCTATCTATATATATACTAATTATAGGGCTACACCAAAAACGAGGCACATATGTACAGCAAATTTTAAATTAATACAATAGTTACAACTGAAAGGAAAGCACAAAACATACCAAATTATATTGACATTTTACTTACAAACATAGCACATGGCAACTATTTTTATATCAAAAACTTCCCAATTCATTTCCAAATAAAACCGCTAGATTTTCTGACAAACGATGTAATATATTGCACTCACAACCAAAATATAACCCTACCCCATATTTTTCTTAACTGCCGCCCAAGAACATAATCGGCAATTTATGTACTAATTACAAGGTTACATAGCTAATTTTGGTATCAAAATGTCTCGAATGGTGAGATACGTATTTGTCTATACTATTTAGGTTGTGTATGCAATATATATTTATATTTGGAAATGAGTTGGGAAGTTTTTGATGTAAAAATAGTTATGTAAGTAATGTTTTGAACTATTTACACCTTCGGTCACAAAACCTAATTAAAATGTCAATATAATTTGGTATGTTTTGTGCTTTCCTTTCAGTTCTAGCTATTGTATTAATTTAAAATTTGCTGCACATACGTGCCTCGTGTTTCCACACATGTTGATACAAAATGTTATCATGTAGCCCTACACTTAGTAGATATATAGCCGATTATGTACATATTGAAAAAACTTCAAAAAGCCCTGCCTCCATTTTCACAAAATAGCTCACTATGCAATAACAAAATCACAATAGAAAGTGTCGTCTGGGATTTTTGTGACCGGTAGAGGTCACCGATAAATCCTGGCATGGGTGACAGTTTCTGACATTTAGCTACCCCTGAAGTGGTTTGTTCACATTATTTTGACTAGTCTATTATAATTAAAGTGTGTTTGGAATTGGAAAAAGTGAAGTATGATGTAAGGAAAACGTGACTAACGTGTACATGACCTGATGTCACCAGCTTGTGCTTCTCTCTTGCAGGCTGGGATGAGGGGGTGCTTCAGGTAAGGGTCATCCGTGCAACTTTTTCATGAGTCATGACAGGTCATCTTGTGCATTTTTGCATCTGTACTATGGGATGGTCTCATAAATTCATAAGGGATGGTCTCATAAGTTCATAAGGGATGGCCTCATTAAAGTTCATAAGGGATGGCCTCATTAAAGTTCATAAGGGATGGCCTCATAAGTTCTTAAGGGATGGTCTCATAAGTTCATAAGGGATGGTCTCATAAGTTCATAAGGGATAGTCTCATAAGTTCGCAGAATAAATACTATACGTTTAGTTTTGGTTCAAACCTACCGTTACCCCTTAGTTTTGGTTGAACCGAACCACCCACAGATACGTGGTGTGAGACTTGCAACTTTTATGATCCAGAATTGCTATTGGTGTCAATTTGTATCAACTTACTTCAGCCACTAGATGGTGTCACTGTCGCAGTTTATTTTTCCACCGATATATGGTGACAATGAAGCCCCTCCTATATAATGTTTCACATCTTTTGGAACTTTGTGAACTTGTGCGACCACACTTAAAATTTCAGTATTTTCCACTGTTTCTTATTATAATAAAAAAATTATATTAAATGGTATGTAGATTGGTGTATCTAAATATGTTCTGATATATATTAGAACACTAACAGTGCAATGCCAATTTTGTTTGTTTCAGTAATAACTTTATATGAACCTAAGAAGTATCATCAGTAATAACTGCATTGTGTTCTGTGGATCTAAAAATGTTTCGGTAATTGTTCGTACTTTCTTAAAGGAAATAAAAATAAGGCATTAGCTAAAATCCTTTTTCCATGTGTACACAAAGTTTAACATTGTATGTAACATTTGACAACATTAAACAAATACAGAAAAATACATTTGTAGCATAAATTCGATTTTAAGCCCGTCTGTGAAGCGATTCCCGCGGAAAATAAAATTTTAATGAGCTAGGCGATCACGTTTTATCGTGACGTCACTTATGACACACACTCGCATCAGGTCGACCCTTTCCATGCATTCAGAGCATGTTTACAAGGATAGCTTTTGGGTCGAAACGAAACGTCAGAATGAGTTATTGTGCAATACTCCGACGTAATACAAACAGTAGTCATCATAGAGGAACACACATTTATTTTACGAATCGAATTTTATTCAAAACAACGAATGCGAATGGGCCTACAAGTCGACTAGGTTTCGCCGAGCTTGGGCTCGTTTTCAGAATAATTATATTGAATGCAACCAACGGAAGATGATCTACACCAATAAACATGCATAGCAAACATATATTGTATCCAGCTACATAAAGTAACGTGTATAATCTCTTAATATTACTAGAATATCGATATATGAAGGAGTTGTACAATTGATCATAACAACGTAAATCAGACAGAGCTTCCGTTAGTCCCGCTAGCTCAGTGGGTAGGTGCGTTGGTTACTTCTCGTTCATTTTACAATCGGACGACGCCGGTTCAATCCTGACAGCATGCAAACCTTTGATTTTATTTACACTTTTTTGTTTATGTTTTAACAAAGTAATATAAACAATATCATTTTATACTGTAATGCGCTGTTTGTAAATATTTTTTAAATTTCTGTAGTAATTATTTATTCGCCACAAAAATGAAAATATGGTCATTATATATAACGATGTTTCTAAATTGTATTTATCCAGACAGATCTCAAACTGTTTTCACATATATAATTACAATATATTACCGTACAATATATTTACAATTAATAAATTATATATCCATTACATTATATTTGTTTGGATAAATAAAATTTTGAAACATCGTTATATAATGACCATATTTTCATTTTTGTGGCGAATAAATAGTTACTACAAAAATATAAATTATTTACAAACAGTGCATTATACTATAAAATGATTTTGTTTATATTACTTCGTGAAAACATAAACAAAAAAAGTGTAAATAAAATCAAAGGTTTGCATGCTGTCAGGATTGAACCGGCATCGCCTGATTGTAAAATAAATGACAAGTAAACAATGCGCCTACCCACTGAGCTAGCGGGACCAGCGGAAACTCTCTGACTGATTTAAGTTGTTATGATAAATTGTACAACTTCTTCATATATCGATATTCTAGTGATATTATGAGATTATACACGTTACTTTATGTAGCTGGATACAATATATGTTTGCTATGTATGTTTATTGGTGTAGATTATCTCCCGTTGGTTGCATTCGATATAATTATTCTGAAAACGAGCCCAAGCTCGGCGAAACCTAGTCGACTTGTAAGCCCATTCGCATTCGTTGTTTTGAATAAAATTCGATTCATGTGGAACCGTAAGATAAATGTTTGTTCCTCTATGATGACTAGTGTTTGTATTACGTCGGAATATTGCACAATAACTCGTTCTGACGCTCGTTTCGACCCAAAAGCTATACTTGTAAACATGCTCTGAATGCATGGAAAGGGTCGGCCTGATGCGAGTTTAAGTCATAAATGACGTCACATCTCGGCATCCCGAAAAGCGCACCAAAAATATGCATATTCGAAAATGTCCGGATGCACACCATAAAATGTGGAATTTCTAATTCATTGAATTTTTTGGCTTGGTGGACGTGGAAATAGATAGCAGGATCTAACATAACATGAATTCGAGCAATAGATGTTTTTATTCCCTTTAAGATAATCTGTGTGACACGCCACTGAGAAATGAGTCTCTCTGCACCAACCAGAGCTATTTTATTGATGAAATTTTGCTGCATAGTTTTGCGACCATCGTGAGTGCTTGGTTGTCATATAGCATGTAATAGATATAAACATTTGGCGTATGTCTTTAAAACTATATAACTGCACATGCTTCAGTTGGCATCATTTCGTTTAACAACACTTCGCCTCGTTCACATTGTTACTATAACTATAAAACAACTGGTAATGCAGACAGACTCACGTCATGGTGGAAGGCATGATGTTGTTCTGACATGCACTCACAGTGTCTTATATTATTCCAGATGAGTGTGGGGCAGCGTGCCAATCTGGTATGCTCTCCAGATAGACTCACGTCACGGTGGAAGGCATGATGTTGTTCTGACATGCACTCACAGTGTCTTATATTATTCCAGACGAGTGTGGGGCAGCGTGCCAATCTGGTATGTTCTCCAGACAGACTGACGTCATGGTGGAAGGCATGATGTTGTTCTGACATGCACTCACAGTGTCTTGTATTATTCCAGATGAGTGTGGGGCAGCGTGCCAATCTGGTATGTTCTCCAGACAGAATCACGTCACGGTGGAAGGCATGATGTTGTTCTGACATGCACTCACAGTGTCTTGTATTATTCCAGATGAGTGTAGGACAGCGTGCCAATCTGGTATGTTCTCCAGACAGACTCACGTCACGGTGGAAGGCATGATGTTGTTCTGACATGCACTCACAGCGTCTTGTATTATTCCAGATGAGTGTGGAGCAGCGTGCCAATCTGGTATGTTCTCCAGACAGACTCACGTCACGGTGGAAGGCATGATGTTGTTCTGACATGCACTCACAGTGTCTTGTATTATTCCAGATGAGTGTGGGGCAGCGTGCCAATCTGGTATGTTCTCCAGACAGACTCACGTCACGGTGGAAGGCATGATGTTGTTCTGACATGCACTCACAGTGTCTTGTATTATTCCAGATGAGTGTGGGGCAGCGTGCCAATCTGTATGTTCTCCAGACAGACCCACGTCACGGTGGAAGGCATGATGTTGTTCTGACATGCACTCACAGTGTCTTGTATTATTCCAGATGAGTGTAGGGCATCGTGCCAATCTGGTATGTTCTCCAGACAGACTCACGTCACGGTGGAAGGCGTGATGTTGTTCAGACATGTACTCACAGTGTCTTGTATTATTCCAGATGAGTGTGGGGCAGCGTGCCAATCTGGTATGTTCTCCAGACAGACTCACGTCACGGTGGAAGGCGTGATGTTGTTCTGACATGCACTCACAGTGTCTTGTATTATTCCAGATGAGTGTGGGGCAGTGTGCCAATCTGGTATGTTCTCCAGACAGACTCACGTCACGGTGGAAGGCATGATGTTGTTCTGACATGTACTCACAGTGTCTTGTATTATTCCAGATGAGTGTAGGGCAGCATGCCAATCTGGTATGTTCCCCAGACAGACTCCGTCACGGTGAAGGCATGATGTTGCTCTGACATGCACTCACAGTGTCTTGTATTATTCCAGATGAGTGTAGGGCAGCGGGCCAATCTGGTATGTTCCCCAGACAGACTCCGTCACGGTGAAGGCATGATGTTGCTCTGACATGCACTCACAGTGTCTTGTATTATTCCAGATGAGTGTAGGGCAGCGGGCCAATCTGGTATGTTCTCCAGACTTCGCATATGGGTCTCAAGGCATCGAAGGCGTATATCCTTTCCATGGTTCGAGTACTTGACACACGAGTGTGGTTGAAGTATTGTTTTATTCTCATTTGTTGCAATTATGTATATGTAGAAAGTCACCACTTGGTATTAGATGGTTTAGCCTTCAGAGATGTTTTATTAATCTCAAAATGTGTTGATTATATTACAGTTAGGTTTATAAAGATAACTTAATCTCCACAAATATAGGCTTGATTGACTAGTTGGATATCACAATTTTTCCTACTGAGGTTGTTGGAGCATTCAGGCTCAAGCTGAAAGCATCCAACTTTGATCATTTGTTTTCATTCAAAAGTTTTCTTCAACCTCCATCTATAAACTAATAAATAAAGTATAAATTAATCAAACATGACAATACCTGTTTACATTCCTTTGCTCATTGAGAATCGTTGTGACAACATGTGTGTTTGTCAAATGTTTTAAATAAAGAAACCAATCCTTGTATTAAACTTAAGCGCGATACAAACAGTTGTATTCCTTGACAATCCACACTATCCCACCAAACGCCACGCTGCTGTTTGACGTAGAGCTGTTGGAAATCAACTAGGGGGCGCTCCATGTCGGTCCATCGACATCGTTACAATATCACAATATATTTCTGTTAGTTATATTAGTGAAGTACAGGTGTATGCCAGTCTTGCTAGGTTGTAAGTAGACTTGTATGTTGTGTGCACCCTTCCATTCCAGGACAGATCATGAATAAGTTAAATTGAATAAAGAATTACATATGTGCTTAATGCTCTTATTGAGACCGGAGATGTAACTTGTGTTGCCCTGGTCACAAAATGGCAAGTGAAATGTATCAGAGATCGAGGTTTTAATAGGGAACTTTACAGGTGCCATCAGTAATATTGACAGGTTGTTAAAGAAAATGTAAATTATTAGCAGCACTAATTAATAGGGTCTCACATAATGGCGCTAAGAATTCGGTGAACTAGTGAATCCGCTCATGCAGATGCCAGATAACCTGGTAAACTAGATGTTCATTTCATTGTAGCAAACATCATCAGAGTGTCACTACCTCAGAACTTATTCGTACCTTGAATGGGCATTTTAATCATCGGTTCAGTTTTCCAACAGTGGATGTTTAGATGGCCAATAGATGAGGTTTCAGGTTTATTTGAAATGTCAGAAGTGCATTTTACAGATAGTTTTGGACAGCATTTACTTACATTACAGAGCATCTTGTTAGAAATGTTGGTATTTTTAATGATATTCAGAAATTGTTATACATCCAGGCAATACATTTTGGATATATGTTTCAATGTACTGTAGTTTGTTTTTATTTACTTTCCTGTGTGGTGGTCAATGAATTGAAGAGGTGCACATCCAAACGTAAGGTGATGTGTCATCCACAAAGTACGTCACGCTTATGGGGTGGGGGTTCTGTAGGTAGGCTATGCATAACAATTTTGTTAAGTTTTTTTCGAACTTTTAAACAAAAAAGCAAATCTACAAAGTACTCATTATGATTTGATAGTGTGTTTGTGCATTTTGTTTTGGTGAAATCAATAGGCACTCTGAATTAATTACAACCATGTCTGTATGAAACTAGTTATAGCATTTGAGTCGGGAAATGACGATTTAACCAAATACGTGGCTAAAACTCTATTGTAATTTAATCTATTTTCACTCAACTCGGTTAAAGTGTATCTAGTAACTAAATGATGTCTAAATACTAATTTTAGCAAAATTCCTAATTGATTAATTATTAAAAATGTGTTGCAGAGTTGATATTTTAAAACGATGCAAAGGTACAATTTTTTGAATACACTAAAAAGAAAAAAATATATCTATCGCCGACAACAGCATGAGGAACTGGAACTGGTGAATGCAGAGATTGATGGATAGTTTAACTAGAGTGCTTAATCCATTGTCGTTGCAGAGTTGACCTAGGCATAGGTGGATCCAGGGGGTCTTGAGGGACACGTGCCCCCTAGACTCGGTATTTCGCGGGCACCCCTAGACGTCACGGCTGCAGAATGTTTTCAACTCCACCCTTCCACCCCGTCTTCCAATATCATAATGCGACAGCGGAGTCGCGCTGATGCTTCGGCTCAGACCACTCAATATATGAATTTGGTTCGGCCGCAAATGGAGGTTTTTGGGCCCCTCTATAGACTACCCTCTCTGGATCCGTCCCTTGTACGACAGGGTTCCGAACATTTAGGTGTGGGCGAATTTGTTTTGGTAATTTCTACGGGCCAAAGGTTTTAATTATGTAAGACATATATTTTCGTAAGTTCTCGTAAAAGCGAGTGTTTTGTGCTGTTTTACCACGTCTAAACAAATCGCACAGATCGACTGCGCATCACGCTACAAATTCAGGTCATCACAGCAGTCTCAACTACTAGCTGTGAACGCTCGTTCAGTCAGTTGAATTGATGTTAATTCCAGTGCCGACATGGCTGCTGCCTAGGGACCTCTACAAAATAATTTTATGCGGGCCAGTCTAGGGGGTTCCAAAACCTCCAGTTGTATCCCCCTTGTCGGGGTCGGTCATGACATCGAAATATGGGTGCTACTGAACATTTTTCGCGGCGACGTTCACAATTTCAGAAGCTAAAAATACATCCAATTGCACCCCTTGAGACTCGCCAGAACGGGGGCACATTCCAGAGGTCTAGGGGCTTCCTGTGTCCGACAACCTTTGCTATGCCACACACTGTTCCAAATTTATGCTAGCGCAATTCCGCGGCAATGCCTAAACCTAAAACGTCTGAACCCTCTAAGACTACGCTGAATGACGACATGCTAACCAGATTTATGAACAGTTAACAGCCAGTCCAATATAAACTAACCGATGCAGACAAACTGAAGTGAACAAAATGATGCTCACCATATAGTCTACTCGGAAGAGGGGGGTATCGTGCACCCCCCGGAAATCAACTTCTAATCTGCGTCTCTAGATCGGAAACAATGCGTAGAAAACGATGAGCTATGTTAAAAAGTCGACCTGATGTCCCACGTATAATTTTTATGCAAATCAGTACCATCATTACCGAAAAAATATGTTTCACTATAAATCAGCCAATATTGAAGATAACTGAACAAATAAGGTGTCTAGATACATGTTTTGAGGATCAAATATTATAATAAAACTATTCTTGAAGTGACCATAAGTGTCCGTAGCATATTAGTATGCAAATTCGTGTCACCATTACCGAAAAATTTATTAAATATATATATATTGCAGATATGTTGAGAGAGGGTTTTGAGGGATTTTTTAGGGCAATAATTAACAAAATTGTGTTATTTTAATGTTTTGTATTAGTCTTAATAGTAATGGTGACTTCTATTTCCCATTCCATATAAACAGTGGTGATAGAAGTGGACATTAAGCCATCTTGCACACAAAAAGTGACCGGAGCGCAGATCCTGCAACCCCCAAATACTCTCCGCATACATGCATCTTTCATGTGCTATCCATGTCTGATCATGGTCGTTTTACACCCCTCAGTAAAATCAAAGGAATTGCAAGTGAAAAACTACAGCAGTTTCATAAGATCCGGGACCGACGTATCCACCAATCACATGAGTCCCCATATCGTGCAATCAGTGTGCGACCGGAACCCTACAACTCACCCCGATGACCTGGAAGTGCTGGGTATCACCGTCAGTGTTATCAGCGCTTTACTGTTAAATCTTCTGGGAGGTGATACAGAACCCGAAGCATCAACCTCGCAATGGCATCACTCCCCTCGTAAATTCGTAAATTGTCTTCAGCGGTTGCCGCTGGACCCGTCTTCCCAACAGAGTGCATTTATTTATGTGACAAAGTAGAGATCAAAGATGGTGATCACAAAACTGAGCGAGCTGGAGACTTCTCTTCTTGGAAGAACAGAAAAAATGCATGGGAGCCAATCGAATGACGGGCCGATAAAATGGGTCTAGTTCGACTGCATCGACATGTGTAAAACAAAGATCTCTTTGCTGGTGAGGCCAAACACCATCCATCATGCTTGAAATCTTTCCGCACAGCTTTCGCTAACTACGATCGCGGGATTCGCAGAGCAAAGGATATCGAGCATGCTCGCATGTCAGCCGCCCACGAGAAGGCAGAATGAGGTCCTACGGCTATCTTCCTTGGCTCGTGTACAGCTCGAATATCACCGTTTCTAATGTTCTTGCACGAGCTTACACTAAAGGAAGCGCAGATAAGTACTAAGACGTCGCTCTCCTTCTTCGTCGTAATATCCTACGGGCTTTCAGAGAGTCCGAAGGCCTACCGTGGCCGCCAACAGCCGACGACATGGAGCTCAGTCCTGAAAAGCTCCTACCTCCAGACCTCGTCCGGTTCCTCGGAATGGTTATGGCCGAAAGGAAGGCGTGGAGACGAGCGAAAAACGAAGCGTCTGGTATTCTTCATCGGGCAAGAACTGTGCCGTGCAGTGTCGGAGGGAAAATGTAAGTTACCAAAACACGTGCTTCTCTGTTTGACTGTCAGGCACTTGTTTCGAAGCAAGCAACTCACCATGATATTGATAAGGCTTGGCCACTCTGAAGGCTACAATTTTGACTTAGGGTTGGAAACTGCCCTGGCCAAGGCCCATAACGAAGTCTCAACCTATCTGACGCCCCAAATCGTGACGGGACAGGGCAACGTCGCATTCCACCGTGAATGGGACAATTTGAATAAAACCACTACGAATGTACACGGCAGCAACATTGTCAACAGTGCTGGGGGAATCATGGTGCAGGAGGTCAGGCCTGGGTTCGAGAGCCCCAAGCTATGAACGCTGCATATCATCGACAAGTCGCAACAGCATAGCCTGAAAGTTAACAAACCAGAAACTCTCCCACGCTTGCACTTCACTCGCATTGGCCCAAAGTTGCCCGATGGCTCATCATTCAACCACCTGCAGAGAACGACGCCGTCTATGCTACTAAGATGCAAGAGTACTATGTCTGGCTCTTCAGCAGGTATATCGGAAGCAGTGGCAAGCAGCCCGTGCCTGGACTGGGGGCTTCGCCTCTGCAACCGGGACTCCCCCCTTTGCCCAGAAAATCAACAGTGGACTACTTCACGCCTATCCATCAACCGATCACTGACAACACAGTTGTTCGCGAGCTACTGGAGCGCTCGGAGGTAGCCACGGCTGAGGTGGGTCATAAGTGGGTCCTGAATACATTCGATCTGGGTGTCTGTTTGAAAGCCCTACCCAGTGGAGAGGCTGTTAATGGAGCCATTCGCCGAGGAGGAGAACATCCCCATCGCAGACCCCGCTGCGTTTTTTAACATGACCCAGTCTTGCAATCGAGATCACCTCGACGAAACCCTCAAAGAAAGAGGAAGAAGAGGACGAGTTTGACTTTGACGGTTTCATTGAAAGTGATGATGAGTGATGGATCTGATAGTGGAGAACACTTCTCTTGCAATGTTTGAAGACATCTTCTGTTCTGTTACCTACTTCAATAAATGAGTTAATAAATTAATTTAGTGGAATTTCTGTATTTAAAACACCTTGAATTGACCCCCTAGCACGTGACATTGACCTGTGATCGCAAAAATAACACAATTTGTTTTATATTATTGCCCTCACAAACACCTCAAAAACCCTCTCTCAACTTATCCCCAATATATATATTTTTAAATAGATTTTTCGGTAATGGTGGCACGAATTTGCATACTAGTATGCCACGGACAGGTGTGGTCACTTCAATAATAGTTTTATTATGATCTTTGACTCTCAAAACATGTGTCTAGGCACCTTATTTGTTCAGTTATCAGCAATATTGGCTGATATATAGTGAAACTTAGATTTTTTCGGTAATGGCGGCACTGATTTGCATAAAAATTATACGTGGGACATCCGGACGACTTTTCAACATAGCTGATCGTTTTCTACGCATTTGTTCCGATCTAGAGACGTCGATTAGAAGTTGATTTCCGGGGGGTGCACGATACCCCCCTCCTCCGACTATAGACTAATACCAAAGACGCGTTGAAATAGGACAACGGTGTCAATCGTTTGGATAAGTTCTGCTCTACCTACAGAGCAATATCACAAGAGTGTAAAGCACCACTAACTATATACTGGAACAGGTTCACATTTTTTTATTGCAATAAATCACTGGTAACATGAGGCCACAGTGAAAACCACAAACACAGATCAATAGGAAACGGACGTTCTTTCTTCTCCACCAGAGTGGTAAAATCGTGGAACTCGCTATGGGAATTAAGAGACAGTTCATGCGCAGACCATCAACCAATTGAAGTCCCGCCTTCGAAGAGATTGGAGAGACCACTATAACCTATACAACTACAGTGTATATATGACTTCATAAATTAACCACGAGCTAGCCTAGACTAGGCTAACCGGAAAAACAATAACGCCAACAGTAAAAACAATAGCACAAAAATCAACAGAGAAATTGGAAAATAACTACAGAAAGCAAAATCTTGAGACGGTCTCAGTACTCATTCATTATTGACCGTTCTTGGGGCAAGAATAAGTTATTAGGCCTATGTGGTATGTCTCTTGTCCATCGGATCGATGAAGACCATGACATCTCATTTCACATGATAGTAACAGTTAAAGTCTGATAATTTCTTTTTATGGTGGGTTCACATGTGGCCGATAAGGTCAATGTTCGCATGGAATGTCTTGTTGTAGGTTTCGTACACGGATGGAGCTGGCACTGTTGATGTATTTGCTACTCTTTCCTTTCGACCATCGCGCTTGGTCCTGGCTGCTTCGACACGCTGATTCTCGAAAGAGGTTGCACTTTTCCAGCCCAGACCTCTCCAGGCAGGACGGTTTGCTGCATGATTTTCCCAGGAGAACGGGTCAATTCCGAAGCTATTTGGGGAGTCATTAAGAGTATCTCTGAAACGCAGCTTTGGCCGGCCCCGCTCCCGTCAACCTTCCGCCAGTTCGCCGAAGACGAATCCCTTCGGTAGGCGCTCATCAAGCATACGAGTGTCCAGCCCATCTCAGTTGAGCCTTCTTCAGAAGTGTATGGATGCTTGGCAGACTGGTTTGTTCAAGAACCTATGTCTATATATGGGACTCGATCCTGCCAGCGGTTTTTCAGGAAGCAGCGGAGACAAGTCATCTGGAAGTTGTTGAGTTTGCGCGCATGCCTCTCGTAGATATAGTCCAACTTTCACAGGCATAGAGTAGTGTAGGTAGCACAACAGGCGTAGAGTAGTGTAGGTAGCACAACAGGCGTAGAGTAGTGTATGTAGCACAACAGGCCTAGAGTAGTGTAGGTAGCACAACAGGCGTAGAGTAGTGTAGGTAGCACAACAGGCGTAGAGTAGTGTAGGTAGCACAACAGGCGTAGAGTAGTGTAGGTAGCACAACAGGCGTAGAGTAGTGTAGGTAGCACAACAGGCCTAGAGTAGTGTAGGTAGCACAACAGGCGTAGAGTAGTGTAGGTAGCACAACAGGCGAGTAGAGCACAACAGGCGTAGAGTAGTGTAGGTAGCACAACAGGCGTAGAGTAGTGTAGGTAGCACAACAGGCGTAGAGTAGTGTAGGTAGCACAACAGGCGTAGAGTAGTGTAAGTAGCACAACAGGCGTAGAGTAGTGTAGGTAGCACAACAGGCGTAGAGTAGTGTAGGTAGCACAACAGGCTTAGAATAGTGTAGGTAGCACAACAGGCGTAGAGTAGTGTAGGTAGCACAACATACGTAGAGTAGTGTAGGTAGTACAACAGGCGTAGATTATGGTAGGTAGCACCACAGGCGTAGAGTGGTGTAGGTAGCACAACAGACGTAGAGTAGTGTAAGTAGCACAACAGGCGTAGAGTAGGGTAGGTACGACAACAAGCGTAGAGTAGTGTAGGTAGCACAACAGACGTAGAGTAGTGTAGGTAGCACAACAGGGGTAGAGTAGTGTAGGTAGCACAACAGGCGTAGAGTAGTGTAGGTAGCACAACAGGCCTACAGTAGTGTAGGTAGCACAACAGGCGTAGAGTAGTGTAGGTAGCACAACAGGCGTAGAGTAGTGTAGGTAGCACAACAGGCGTAGTGTAGTGTAAGTAGCACAACAGGCGTAGAGTAGTGTAGGTAGCACAACAGGCGTAGAATAGTGTAGGTAGCACAACAGACGTAGAGTAGTGTATGTAGCACAACAGGCGTAGAGTAGTGTAGGTAGCACAACAGACGTAGAGTAGTGTAGGTAGCACAACAGGCGTAGAGTAGTGTAAGTAGCACAAAAGGCTTAGAGTAGTGTATGTAGCACAACAGGCGTAGAGTAGTGTAGGTAGCACAACAGACGTAGAGTAGTGTATGTAGCACAACAGGGGTTAGAGTAGTGTAGGTAGCACAACAGGCGTAGAGTAGTGTAGGTAGCACAACAGGCCTACAGTAGTGTAGGTAGCACAACAGGCGTAGAGTAGTGTAGGTAGCACAACAGGCGTAGAGTAGTGTAGGTAGCACAAAAGGCGTAGTGTAGTGTAGGTAGCACAACAGGCGTAGAGTAGTGTAGGTAGCACAACAGGCGTAGAGTAGTGTAGGTAGCACAACAGGCGTAGAGTAGTGTAGGTAGCACAACAGGCGTAGAGTAGTGTAGGTAGCACAACAGGCATAGAGTAGTGTAGGTAGAACAACAGGCGTAGAGTAGTGTAGGTAGCACAACAGGCGTAGAGTAGTGTAGGTAAAACAACAGGCGTAGAGTAGTGTAGGTAGCACAACAGGCGTAGAGTAGTGTAGGTAGCACAACAGGCGTAGTGTAGTGTAGGTAGAACAACAGGCGTAGAGTAGTGTAGGTAGCACAACAGGCGTATAGAGTAGTGTAGGTAGCACAACAGGCGTAGTGTAGTGTAGGTAGAACAACAGGCGTAGAGTAGTGTAGGTAGCACAACATACGTAGAGTAGTGTAGGTAGCACAACAGGTGTAGAGTAGTGTAGGTAGCACAACAGGTGTAGAGTAGTGTATCTAGAACAACAGGCGTAGAGTAGCGTAGGTAGAACAACAGGCGTAGAGTAGTGTAGGTAGCACAACAGGCGTAGAGTAGTGTAGGTAGCACAACAGGTGTAGAGTAGTGTAGGTAGCACAACAGGTGTAGAGTAGTGTATCTAGAACAACAGGCGTAGAGTAGTGTAGGTAGCACAACAGGCGTAGAGTAGTGTAGGTAGCACAACAGGCGTAGAGTAGTGTAGGTAGCACAACAGGTGTAGAGTAGTGTAGGTAGCACAACAGGCGTAGAGTAGTGTAGGTAGAACAACAGGCGTAGAGTAGTGTAGGTAGAACAACAGGCGTAGAGTAGTGTAGGTAGAACAACAGGCGTAGAGTAGTGTAGGTAGAACAACAGGCGTAGAGTAGTGTAGGTAGCACAACAGGCGTAGAGTAGTGTAGGTAGCACAACAGGCGTAGAGTAGTGTATGTAGCACAACAGGCGTAGAGTAGTGTAGGTAGAACAACAGGCGTAGAGTAGTGTAGGTAGCACAACAGGCGTAGAGTAGTGTAGGTAGCACAACAGGCGCAGAGTAGTGTAGGTAGCACAACAGGCGTAGAGTAGTGTAGGTAGCACAACAGGCGTAGAGTAGTGTAGGTAGCACAACAGGCGTAGAATAGTGTAGGTCGCTCAACAGCGCGGTACACCTTCGGTTTGGTTGTAAGGCTGATTCCTCTTCGTTCCCACACTGACGCTTGCAGTCTTCCAAACGAAACACTTGCTTTCGCAATGCGGCAATTGATCTCGTCATCAATGTGGACAACTCTGGAGAGGGTGCTACCTAAGTAATTGAACTTGCCCAGTTTCAGTTCCTTCACAGAGATTTCTGGTTCCACGTACGCGTGTCGGGAGCTGGCTGATGCATAACTTCGGTTTTCTTCGCGCTAATGGTGAGGCCGAAGTTGTCAAGGATTTGGAAAATCTGTCCATGTCCAGCTAACAATTTTACGTAGTAACTAGGTAATTAAAACGTAGTGGTTTGGTTATGACTACGTTTTTTTTTACGTAGTTATTACGTAAAAACGAACTACCAAATAGTTTTTTTACGACGTAGTGACGTACGTAGTGAAATTACCACCTTGCTTCCTTCTCACAACGTACCTCCTATTACTTCCCCACAACCTTTCTACTACGTAAATTATAATACGTAAGTGACAACGTATAGTGACTTGGTTATGATTACGTATTTTTTCTTACGTAGTTACTACGTAAAAACGTGAACTACTGGACACTTTTTATGACGTAGTGAAGTCATAAAAACGTGTCCAATTCACGTTTTTACTTAGTAACTACGTAAGAAAAAATACGTAATCATAACCAAGTCACTATACGTTGTCACTATGTATTATAATTTACGTAGTGAAGTACGTAGTGAAATTACCATCTTATAACCTTCTCACAACGTACCTCCTACTACCTTCCCACGACGTTTCCATTACATTCCGAACACCTTCCCACAACCTTTCTACTACGTAGTTGTATTACGCAATGACAACGTATACTGGTTTAGCCGTGATTACGTATTTTATTTACGTAACTACAACGTAAACATGTGAACTACTATATACATTTCTACAATGTAGTAAAGTGCGCAGTGAAATTACCATTTTACAACCTTTCATACACCTTCGCACTACCTTTCTACGTCCTTCCCACAACCTTTCTGGCACCTTTCCACAACCCTTATTTACGTTACCGACACCTTCGTACAACCTTTCGGATACGTTTCTGGCACCTTCTCACAACCTCTATTCTACCTTTCTAAAACCTTCCAACAACCTTTCTACTACGTTTCTGGCACCTTCCCACAACCTCTATTCTACGTTTCTGGCACCTTCCCAAAATCTATATTCTACGTTTCTGGCATCTTCCCACAACCTCTATTCTACGTTTCTGGCATTTTCCCACAACCTCTACTCTACGTTTCTGGTACCTTCCCACAACCTTTCTACTACGTTTCTGGTACCTTCCCACAACCTTTCTACTACGTTTCTTGCACCTTACCCCAACCTCTATCCTACGTTTCTGGCACCTCCCCACAACCTCTACTCTACGTTTCTGGCACTTTCCCACAACCTCTACTCTACATTTCTGGCACTTTCCCACAACCTTCTTTTGCAAACAAGAGCAAGATGCAGCAAATATTGTTAACATTTATTTCAACGACAACAGTAGCAAACAAATTCTTACACATAATCGTGGAATTAATACAATAACGCAGAAAGGGTTACTTAATCGTCAGCAAAATTACACTTACAGAATATTCAAACACATGTATTTATTAGACCAGATTTAAAATGTTTTAAGACTAATACTTAACATGTAAAACGTTTCTTCCATTTATTGATTTGATGATCAAACTACCATTTGCTAAAAATCATATTGTTAACAGCATTTTATTGCACATATAGAAAATAGCGGGAAAACAAGTTTTAAATGTTTGTGTTTGATCTATTTTAAGACATGCGTTTTACTCCACTTTAATGCACGTCCGATTCAGGGCGAATGGAAATGCCGCTCCTGTTGGACGACTCACGAGCCTGCAAATGCACGACATATTATCATTACGTTAAACTGGACTGAAAAATAGTTGCTTCACATTATAATTATATGTTTTTCATAACCACTTTAATATATTTGTAGACATAGGAACGTGATAAAAAAAGTATGCAAGGAACCAAATTTTTCGTAGAACATAATACGCGCTCCCAGTTATCTGGGCACTTTTAAAAAACGGCCTCTTATATGGGCATATACCACCGTCACACAATATATATATGTGATGCAATTAAAATTTATTTGCATTAATCTACAACTATGATAGGATCATAGGACAAATTGAATGTGTCAAACAAAGTAATGATTTTTGTCATACATAGTCTTAATACGATGGGCATTTTGCGGCAGAAAAAAACATACATCCTTACCTGGTACAGGTAGCCCCCCTCTTGCTTGGGGCATGTTCCAGCGATTCAGCCATTTGTTGCTTGATGTCATTATCTTTTGTATGTTAGTGAACTTGCCGACATGCTTCTGTTAACAAATATAATATACCATTATTAAAGCATACAAGAAAAAGCAATGTGTACCATAAATATTGTATTAAATACACATTTAGTTTTTAATTTTGGTCTAAAACATTAATGTAATTTTATATGATTATAAAAGTATAGTTCAACCACACTTTCGGAGTTATACATATTACATGTGATCGCATTACAGGTACGCAGAAAATAAACAATATGGTAACTATAAATAAGGAATGATATGAGGAGGCGGATAAAATACATGTTTATTTCCGTGGATAGATTGGTGCAATTTATTTTGAGTCACATGTCATGTCAGACTGATCGACTTCAATTGTAATAACAAATGTGCCACGGCAGGCAGATTTTAGGCATGCATACTATACATCATCTTGGAAGGCTCGCTTGTTTTTGTGGCTTTTAATGTTGAATAAAGGCCACAGCCGGAATGTCCCTAGTACTGCAAACATTCTGCGGATGGTGTCCCCTATGCTGTGCCCACCCAAGGCACTCAACAAAATAACCTACAAAAATAGTTTTAAACAATATTTTATACCAATTAAACAGATCCATGCTTTTAGCATTTCCTCAGACTGGATTCTAACACATGGACTTGGCCAAATCCAGCTTATGAGAACAATTCACAATGCTCCGGTTGTTTGACTTGACTTTAGTCGGTACAATTCCCACGACGGTAGCTGTATCAGATTTAAAAAAATGACAAATTTCACATGTGCAAGACTAAGTTATCATGCATAAAACTTTGTTGTGTTCAATTATCGGTGAGAATATGCAAGATTGTGGGAGAGTTTCTTCAGAATATTCATCTGTCTAAGACTTCAGCGAATCAACATCTTCCTCACAAGCTCGTTATAACGATTAGACATCATAAATATTACACTGTGCCCCTCCCAACATGCTCCAATGCACACACACACACGCCCAACCGCCTGCCCGCACATGCATGTTTGTGTGGACACATACGCAGGCACTCACCAACGCACGCTTCTGTACACACGAACGCATGCACACACGCACAGTGTATCCCCTGTATGCCCTGTTATCATATATGTCCCCTCGAGATCGGTTGCCCATAATATATAAACAAAGATATTGGAAACCCGTGATTGGCTACGTCCAATTACATAACTGTGTCTGGAATTTATTACAAACTAGCCGAGCTGCCCGGCGTTACTCGGGGAAAAAAGGCAGTCGCTCGCTCAACAGCCTACACACATTGATAAATAATTATTGTACCTGGTCACTGGCCTTAGTTGTGGACAAACTTGGCGTCTGCTGAAACATTACTTTGTTTCTTTGTGTTTCTCAGAAACAGACACGCGCAGAACTGTGGCAGTATTGTGGCCCTATTACACTGCTCAACCGCAACGACAAACCGCGACCACAAACGGCAAAATAAAAACCACTCTATATTGAATTACCGAGACCCTAAATAGTACACGTACTGCTCGACGGCAAACCGCTCGATCGACGGCAAAACTGCTCGACGACAAACCGCTGAGAATCGAAAAAAATTTCAGAAAATGCCGCGCGGCAAATTTCTCTTTGATCAATCAGCGTTGTTGTTTGCACGCACGCACGTACGCACGCACGCACACACATGTAAACATGCACGCACGCACACACAAGCACACACGTGTATATACATGCATGCATGTATAGATGCATGCATACATACATACATAAACGCACGCACTCCCGCATGCACGCACGCACACACAAGCACACGTGTATATACATGCATGCATGCATACATACATACATAAACGCACGCACTCCCGCATGCACACACGCACGCACACACACACGCACTTAGCTAAGTATTTTATCATAGATTTCATAGACGGGCGTGCAATTAATGGATTTTTAGACCAGTCTAAAATGTTGGCGCAACAAGCAGGAATAATGAAAATTGCCAACGGGACCAACCGACGATTCTAAATAGACCACTGAGAGATAATAACGAACAAAGTCATGAAAAATCAGAATTTAAAATAATATAAGTTAACAAACTGTAGAAACGTTTCTAAAAAGTGTTGCTCGCACCTGCCGCAAGAGGGAGCCTCTGGGCCAGTGATGACCTGGGCCGAAACGAGATGTCCCGAGAATTTCCGATGTGAACGGCTTTTGTCTGTCTGTATGTCACCCGGGGGCGTCTCCGAAGGGATTGGGCAGCTCAAAACGCCAACAAATCCTGCAGAAGATGGGCGTTCTTGTGGAAACACTAACGCAGGGTGACGGTAAGATGTTTGTACTTTTAAATGCACTTGAATCGGCGACTCGGACACGATGTGGAGCGTATGTTTTTGACCCGGTTTGCACACCGGCGAATGGCAAATTCGCCCTCGTCGTCTACTCTTCGACTTCATGGCTTGCCTACTTCGGCAGATGCGCGAAATGAGAGCGACAGTTGTCGTTAGTGATGCATGACTGTCGGAAACTACCAGTTGTCGTTAATTATGTACTAGCTGAGTTACCCGGCGTTGCCCGGGGAAAAAAGGCAGTCATATGTACCAGACACCCCAAACCCATCCAAAATGTTTCCAGTCTACCCGCATTAAATGATTAATAAATGGTAACTAGTCACTAGCCTAGTTGTTAGCCTTGGCTTAGGACAACCTTCTGCCAGGAATCTCAATTTCAATCACTCACCCATCTAGCTGACATAACCAGCAATGCTTAATTGAAATTTCAGCCCGATACATGCATGCAAAACTAACGGAGATGTGGGTGCACAAACAAACCGAGAACAAACTGTTTTATAATGTAGATATGTTGTATTCCTAGTTATCCAATATAACTTTTGACACTCACTTGTTATAATACACTAACTTGACGGGCGGTAATTTTGAAACTAAATGGCAAAATGACACATAGCTCCATCTGTAGGAAATATATGAAATGCAAAAGAGGGTGCTACTTGTAAGCGTGCGGACATGACCAGCGACAGGTAGACCTGGTGCATGTTAAGCGCTGAAGATTTTCAAACGTCAATAACTTAAAAAACTATTCCAAATTTCTGCATACATCCAACAACATATTTGTAGATGGCATCATTATCTTTACAACGATATAGAAAAACATTAAATTCCACGGCTGAAACTCCACGTACAACCTTTTGAAATATTGAGCCTCAAGCTATTCACCCCCAGGACGAATTTTTAAAATGTCTAAATCTACGAACCATCTGAATGGGCCCGCTAGATCACATGCAAAATTTCAGCCCGATACATGCAAAACTAATGGAGATATGGGGGCACAAACAAACAGAGAATGAACTGTTTTATAATATATGATGACTGTTTTACCAGCTAACTAGCAGTTTTTATTTTTCAGCCTTCCTTGGACATTGATGCGCGTAGTCATTGGTGATAGGGGCCTACCGCTACAGGCTACACCAGCATAATAATAATAAAATAAATAGCATAATTAGATTAGCTAGTTGCATACAATATGTGCAACAAACGTAAACAGAAGTCTGAAGGTGTAAGGATTCATATATAGTCAAGATGCCACCCAACTAGCATTGTCGCATACCATGCTGCGAGATCTAGCAAGATTTCAACGCCAAACAATCTATGAAACGTGAGAGTATGTGTGATTGCTAGATGAAGGTCACATACTCATGATAGTGTCGTTCACTGGGTAATAATTGAGGGCATCACTGAAGTGTCTCTGTTTTCAATGCTGATATTTGTAGTTTTTTCACAGAAAATTACACAAGGTATGTATAGCATCACCAGGGAATTTCGTAAACAAAATAATATGTGCCAATTGGTCTATGTTAACAAAATGTTACGGGGTATTTCCACAATGAGTGTTTGCACCTACAATCTACATAGTACAATGTAAATACACGTGTAAATATATCCCGTTGAAAGCAACATTTTCAGCAGGATAGAAGGATTGTAAACGCAAACTTTTGTTAAGTCCAAACAATCCATTCTTAGCTAAGCCAGAGAAACAAGTTGTGATCATATGATTTATCAGTCATGCACATGACAATCATAAACGTTCAAAGAAGATGGATAAATACATTAATGATGCACGTGGTGCACACTAACGTTACAGAGTATTCTGGATATTCGAGCAGTAACGAATCACTGGGTATTCCAGAATGATAATTGGTCACCACAGAGTTAATTACAAGTACATCAAATAGAATATGTAAGCTAGGCTTTTTATATAAGTATATTTTGTAATGTGAAATGGTGAAATAAACACATTGAGATATAGAAATGAGGTGGGCCTGGATTCTAGAACTAATTTGGACCCATGAATACCAACTGTCGTGTCAACTCAGTCACTGAAAGTGAAGTATCCCTGTCACTATCCATTAGTTACTAGTATTAATTACCGATTGATAGTTACCGATTGGATATATACATGACAACAGACTGACAAAATCAATGATTTTTGATGCTATGAACATGAGCATCAATTACAGTGCAACACGCTTATAACGAACTACTTTGTGGGTAGCTAACGAGTTCGTTATATCCGTGAATTTGTTATGCGCGTTTACCCGCTAGGTGGCAGTTTTTAAACTATTCGCCAGGTGTAGCATTTATTTAGATGACACATAAGACAGTTACAAATGTTACTATTAAGTGTAGTTATAACATAAGATCGCAGTCCACCGTCTGCGAAAAAGTAACAAAATACAGTATGATGTTAACACATGGTGAGCACGTCGCGTCAAAGCACACAAAAACACGAACTGTGGCAGGATGGAGCCACGGTATAACTACTACTTCTTGTACAACACACAC
Source organism: Paraescarpia echinospica (assembly GCA_020002185.1). Classification (NCBI taxonomy): domain Eukaryota; kingdom Metazoa; phylum Annelida; class Polychaeta; order Sabellida; family Siboglinidae; genus Paraescarpia; species Paraescarpia echinospica. The sequence continues at coordinate 41,869,794 of CM034532.1, read as the reverse complement.
AGAATGACACCAGTTATTCTGTTTTGAAGAAGTCCTCCATTGTCATTTGTTTGTTGTTGGCTAGAGCACCAAACAACAGGAAATCCTCAAGCCAGTCGCAGTGCGATGCAGCGTTGTCTGACTGCGTAGCCCTGTTAACAGATGAACTCTCGTACAACGCGCAGCTAACAATCACCTTTGATGATTTCCCTCATTGACCTAACACGCACATAATGACACCAGTAATTCTGCTTTGAAGAAGTCTTCCATTGACGTTAGTTTGCTGTTGGCTAGAGCACCAAACTATGTAAATCCCCAAACCAATCGCAGTGCGCTGCAGCATCGTCTGACTGCATAGCCCTGTTACGAATGATTTCCCTCATTGACCTAATTACTTTGGCACTTGCACTCTGCACGGCCACGGCATGGCTTCCAGGTCACGCCGGGAAGTATTTACGAACAACCGGTCGATTTTCAGTTGGACATAAATTCGTTATACAGCGGAATTTGTTCAGGAAAAGGTGTTAATAATAACCATGAATTCGTTATACCCGTGTTCATAATATGTGTGAATGCTTATAATAGAAAAGATATGGAAAAAATCCGTATGTAAGAAATTGTTTCGTTATATCCGTCAATTCGTTGTATCTGTGTTCGTTATAAGCGTGTTGCACTGTAGTAGCATAAATAGATTAAAAAAGACACACAAACGCTGGGCGTTGGGATAGGCAAAGTGACTTACTAGTTGACAGACAGCGTGCCAGTACAAAATAATACACGTCAATGATGCAAGGCATGTTCCAAAGATTATCCCTACAGTACTTGTACTGATCAGGGTTTCTGCCAGCAGGGTAAAAGGGCTTCGCCTGCCAGTTCCTCGTCTAAAAATTGACTAACTCTGTACCCAAATTATTTTTTCTGGCGGAAACCCTGCTGATTTAATTATACAAATTGGCACATTATAACAATGTTCTGCCTAGGTCGTCACCAGTCCTTATTTTGTTCGTATCTTCAAAAGTTAAAATCTGATTGCTGGGAGACTTCTACCGTTCGCTTTGTCGTTAAATTCTTACTCATGTGATGTGTGCAAAAATTATTAAAATTTGTTTTTGATCTGGGGAGGCGCTGACCTTTGCAAGTCAATAGACCCTGTTCACGATGGACTTTCATGGGGCGCCTTGACTATACATATTGCCAATCAGTCCATATTTTTTGTTTCTTCAAAACTTCACATCTGATCACCGGGAGACTTCTACCGTTAGATTTTTCGTTAAATTCATAATCGTGATGCGTGCATAAAATATTAAAATACGTTTTGAGGAGGTGCCAAACTTCGCAAGTTGATAGACCAGAGCTCGTTCGCGACACGCGAAGCGCCAGCAGGACCATAGCTTACATTTATCCGACGTTAAATTTTATTCAGTTGATGTTTCTGCTCATGTGCGAGTCAGTTGTTGACATTAGTTTCCATTGGGTACGTTTACGTTACCGTCAGTGTCCCACCCCGCAGCACCTCGTATTAAATACTTTCAGTCATTTTCGCAATAACTGGACACTTCGGCAGCATTACCTCTCTATGAATAGTGGTCAGTGGTGTTAACCTTAACCGCCAAGCTCCCCCTCCCAATCCCAACGCCTACGTATATCAACATAATAAGTAATTATAACAATGTGTAGGTCATAGGAAATACGCGCACACACACACACATACACTCTGCAAAAACAGCTTAGAATATAGCGTGATCAGGCCTGTGCTCTTTGTGTACATGCGCTAACCATTGTACATTATTTACAATTAGTAATAATGTATACTAACTAGTAATGCCTGTACTTTTAAAACAAACGGAACATAATTAATGACTGAATGTTATTTATTACCACCTGATCTAGTGATACCAAATATTATGATACGCGGTTGCACAGAAACGTCAACCAGATCAAATTTAACGCCCGGATAAATGTAAGCACGACACCGGCACGTGTGATTAAAAATAATGTTATTCATACACTCTTTATTTGTTAATGTAACAATATATAATGATAACTAACAGCATTTAGTATAACATAGCTCAACAATATTAGTGAATAATTGCATATTGCGTGCGTTAAAAGAACCTGCTCCCCTCATATGCAACGACCCCCCGGCACATGACGGTGTTCGTGTTCATTGCAAGGAGTGCTGTTTCTAGGTCAACGTCACGTGTGTGTAGTGAACTAGCCAGGGGTGCCACGGGTGCTGACAGCTAGCTAGCTAGCTAACTGTAATAATTATTAGAGGGGTACCATTAAACAGTGGCTTTAAACTTGTAATAGTTACTTTTCTGTTTGTTGACTGATTGTCAAAAATAAGAATATGTGGGTAGTTTTTCTTTAAACAAAATTACAGTTTCCAAATTAGCATGTCTATAATTATTTTAATGTTTGATATCACACTTTTTTTTACTATTTTCAATGCAATACATCTCAATTTCTCTTCAGCCTAGCCCAACAATATTTTGCATACCTATTGCTTATATAATAGTCTCTGGGAATATTAAATATAAAATACCAGATGCATGTTGTCCAAAGTTGGGGTAATGGTTTTAATTTCAATACATCCTGGGGTGTGCTGATTTTGCATAGTTATATTTGATTTTTCAGAAGCAATTTCCAATGTCATATCGTACTGGAAAGTTTAAAACAAGAAACAGTGGTCCGGTAGTGTTTTTATGTGAGTTTTGATGATCTGCATTGACTGGCAGCTAAACCGGGTAACTCACCCACAACTTCACTTGTGCATTTTGTAAGATATCTGGCAAATAAACTTGCACCTTTGCAAATGTTCAGATATGTTTGTATTATACTGGTTCTTTCACAGTTTCAGTGATATTAGTCATCCCCAAATTAAATGACAAGTCCCTGGCCTTTTTCACAGAATGATGTCAATGTAATATTACTGCAGTACCATTGTGGAATTCATGGGCATGGCTTCTAGCTATTTAAAAAAGGTAAGTTCTCATATATAGTGCAATATCCAGTCCTCAGGACTGCTCAAAATGCCTTACATTTTACTCCCTGGCAGACCTGTTCAATCGAACACTATCTTGACTTCTCTGGGAAGCATTAAGCCAAACTGCAATTAATGCAGCTATTCGTACACAAATATATGCCACTGTCTATAGCTAGGTACTCACTCATTCATACAGCTGAGTGAACTGAAGCAATGTAGAGAAAAAACGAACTGCCCAAGATTCAACATTGCCGCACAGGATTTGAACCTGCATTCTCTCAGTCGAGAGTCCGGAGCTCTTACTGCTGCGCTACTGCAGTCCATACGATGCTATATATGCTTATAATTCGCCCTTTATTTTGTTCTAATGTTATCTATGTACACATTGGGAATTTGGGATTTTCATTTGAGAAGTTGTTTCAAAGTGTCAATTCCATCTAGATGATTACAAGTAAAAAAATCAAACTATGAACATTATAATTTAAAAACTAATAATAATAATAAATTATTCATAATATATACCCTTTATTAAGAGAAACTTGTACCCGAAAGTGATTTGAATAGAGCATGTTTTAAAGAGTTTATAAATACAAACTTCTGTATAAATGTGTGTTTAATATATATATATGTACCATATTTCAAATAACTATATAAATAAAATAAATCTGATTTAAATAAAAAAATCAGATTTTTATTTTTTTGTTAATCATGATTTTTCAACCCTGCCCATACATACAGCTTCTCCACTTGTAATTAAATCAGAATAGTACAATAATAAATTATGTTTTCATATGCTTTGTAAGTAGACATTTTAACATAAGAATTTTGTTCTTCTGATGAATTTTGACAGGTCAAACAAACTGACAGTGACAAACTTACTGAAAGTTGGAAACTAATGAACTGTGAAAGCAACGACTGATTATGAACATCTTGTTTTGCAGGTTGTACATATCCAAAAGATGGACAGACAGTCGTGGTCCACTACACAGGTAATTGTTTACCTTTCCTGTCAATTCCCCTCTCTTATCTTAAAGGGTGTAAGCCACAGCGTTGTCTTCTTGGCAATATGTATTCACCATCTCACACCTCATACCTCATCCAGTCAGTTGACTACTTGTCTCAACTTGTTCCTGTAACACATGTCTTGACAAGTTATTATAAATTTGCCCATCCTGCTCTCGACCTTTCCTTCCATCTTGTTCCTGTCATTCAATCATTTCCAGGTTGGTACAAATACAGTGTGTATAGTTGGATATCTTCCCCCACATCTCTCATGATGGGAGGTTGTTTATTGGGGCGTGGTAGCGGGTATGAATCCTCCCCATGGTAGGAGGTTGTTTATTGGGGTGTGGTAGCGGGTATAAATCCTCCTCATGGTGGGGGGTTGTTTATTGGGGTGTGGTAGCAGGTATGAATCCTCCTCATGGTTTGGGGTTGTTTATTGGGGCGTGGTAGCAGGTATGAATCCTCCTGATGGTGGGGGGTTGTTTATTGGGGCGTGGTAGCAGGTATGAATCCTCCTCATGGTGGGAAGTTGTTTATTGGGGCGTGGTAACAGGTATGAATCCTCCTCATGGTGGGAAGTTGTTTATTGGGGCGTGGTAGCGGGTATGAATCCTCCTCATGGTGGGAAGTTGTTTATTGGGTCGTGGTAACGGGTATGAATCCTCCTCATGGTGGGATGTTGTTTATTGGGTCGTGGTAGCGGGTATGAATCCTCCTCATGGTGGGACGTTGTTTATTGGGTCATGGTAGCGGGTATGAATCCTCCTCATGGTGGGAGGTTGTTTATTGGGTCGTGGTAGTAGGTATGAATCCTCCTCATGGTGGGAGGTTGTTTATTGGGACGTGGTAGCGGGTATGAATCCTCCTCATGGTGGGAGGTTGTTTATTGGGTCGTGGTAGCGGGTATGAATCCTCATGGTGGGAGGTTGTTTATTGGGTCGTGGTAGCGGGTATGAATCCTCCTCATGGTGGGAGGTTGTTTATTGGGGCGTGGTAGCGGGTATGAATCCTCCTCATGGTGGGAGGTTGTTTATTGGGGCGTGGTAGCGGGTATGAATCCTCCTCATGGTGGGAAGTTGTTTATTGGGTCGTGGTAACGGGTATGAATCCTCCTCATGGTGGGATGTTGTTTATTGGGTCGTGGTAGCGGGTATGAATCCTCCTCATGGTGGGACGTTGTTTATTGGGTCATGGTAGCGGGTATGAATCCTCCTCATGGTGGGAGGTTGTTTATTGGGTCGTGGTAGTAGGTATGAATCCTCCTCATGGTGGGAGGTTGTTTATTGGGACGTGGTAGCGGGTATGAATCCTCCTCATGGTGGGAGGTTGTTTATTGGGTCGTGGTAGCGGGTATGAATCCTCCTCATGGTGGGAGGTTGTTTATTGGGCCGTGGTAGTGGGTATGAATCCTCCTCATGGTGGGAGGTTGTTTATTGGGGCGTGGTAGCGGGTATGAATCCTCCTCATGGTGGGAGGTTGTTTATTGGGGCGTGGTAGCGGGTATGAATCCTCCTCATGGTGGGAGGTTGTTTATTGGGGCGTGGTAGGGGTATGAATCCTCCTCATGGTGGGAGGTTGTTTATTGGGGCGTGGTAGTGGGTATGAATCCTCCTCATGGTGGGAGGTTGTTTATTGGGGCGTGTAGCGGGTATGAATCCTCCTCATGGTGGGAGGTTGTTTATTGGGGCGTGGTAGCGGGTATGAATCCTCCTCATGGTGGGAGGTTGTTTATTGGGGCGTGGTAGCGGGTATGAATCCTCCTCATGGTGGGAGGTTGTTTATTGGGGCGTGGTAGCGGGTATGAATCCTCCTCATGGTGGGAGGTTGTTTATTGGGGCATGGTAGCAGGTATGAATCCTCCTCATGGTGGGAAGTTGTTTATTGGGGCGTGGTAGCGGGTATGAATCCTCCTCATGGTGGGAGGTTGTTTATTGGGGCGTGGTAGTGGGTATGAATCCTCCTCATGGTGGGAGGTTGTTTATTAGGGCGTGGTAGTGGGTATGAATCCTCCTCATGGTGGGAGGTTGTTTATTGGGGCATGGTAGCGGGTATGAATCCTCCTCATGGTGGGAGGTTGTTTATTGGGGCGTGGTAGCGGGTATGAATCCTCCTCATGGTGGGAGGTTGTTTATTGGGGCGTGGTAGCGGTATGAATCCTCCTCATGGTGGGGGGTTGTTTATTGGGGCGTGGTAGCGGGTATGAATCCTCTCACTGCTGTTTCGAACCTTGGGCAAGTTTGTTCAATCTACACTGATTTAGTTCATTCAGCTGTATGAATGTATATATTTCAACATTTGGCTATAGGCATTGGATATATTATCATATTTCAACTTACACAAATTGGCCTTTTAGTCGTGTTATCTATAAATATATACATAGTTTGTTTTTAACATCTCCCACCCTCTATCATAAACATTGAACTATATCACCCCACAAAGCTAGGGCGACTGAGTAAATGTCTTCCTACAGGTAGTTTTATTTTAATGGCCATAGAAACAGCAACTGCGTGAAAAAGGTTGTCTTTGGTTGGTTGTTTTTTGTTGATAATAAACTTTGTGCACAGCATGAGTCCTGATACCCTACTTCTGCTTCACATAATCCATGTGGTGTAATGATATAACTGCCTGAGTCAGCCGTCTTAAGTGTTTATCACATTTATGAATTGTCAAACAGCCATTTCAAACTTGTTGATCATTTTCGATGCAGGTTGCATGTTTTTTATGCTTATGAAATTGGATCAAGTTGTGCTAATTTTGTTGTCCATGTTGGATGATGGTAAAGTATTTAGTAGTATGTATGCATTTAGACACCAACTTTCTAGTGTTTTGTTGACGTACACCTCATCTAGTGTTTAATCATTCTTTCAGAGACACATTGTTCATGAATTTGTTGTGTGTACTGATCGTTCATACAAGGAATTATACGAATATAATAATTATTAATATCAGTACTGAGTATAATTAGGAACTACCATGGATGTAATAGTTATTTATTATTAAGTAGAAACTGCTCAGCACACATGGGCAAGAAAGATTATAATTATTATCAAACTTGGAATCTGTTACTAATCCATACTGTATTGATATGTAATTTATCTTTTTATTTTATAAAGTACGTGAACTGTTCAGGACTGACTACTGTTCCAGCTCACTTGTAAATTTAGACATGGTATTAAGTGTTGATTTATAGTACAAACAAGTAGTACAACATACCACGATAGCTGAGGTTTTAGGTGAATTCCGGGTGCCCAGGTTAGGTTCAGTTAATTACACAGAATAAAAAAGTACAGTTGTGTGTAACTAATAATATCTTTACGTACACATTAGGTTGACCAGGATAAAGTTAATAATAACAGCTCAACTTTCCTTATAAAATTATATATGTTACAGGTTCACCCGTGATAGTCTGTCTGTACATATGGGTACACATAATATATAATGAAGCCTCCCTAAGCCTCCACCTCTGCACTGATACAGCTCATATGTTATTGTAAGCAGCAGCTAATTATTCTAAGTGTTTGATTTATGACCCCTTCCATAACAAAAAAACTGCTAGTGACTTCTTTCAATTGCTGTTCCTCATTTCTTTTGTTATTGCCACTGACGGTCTGCTGACGGCGTAGTCCGCTACGCACATCTGTAGATGTAAGGTTCCTTAGAAAATGTTCAGTGCATTTAGGGTAAACTAGAAATAATTTTAACAAGATTTATATAATTGTCGAAAAAGGGCAAGAAGAAGTGAAACACTTATAATTACATCCTCAGGCATGTGAAATGTTGAGTCTGTCTGGTACCGGTTTACCACACTTGTTCAAAGACTGTTTACCGAGTGACAGGTTGTACCATATTTGACCTACTGCCCACATCCGCGTTACCTCCTACCCCCATCGTGGCAAGATATAAAAACACATTTGATATTAAATTATAGAAGATAAATTTGCAAAAGAGCAACAAAACGTCATGTAATCCCCATTGAACTATCTCTGGAGTTAGCAGGGTGTCGTCCATTACACTGTTAGCAACTAATTTCTTGGTGGATGACCATATATGCAGATTAAAACGTCCACTATACATGAAACAAAGTGCAAGTCTTGGGACAGTGCAGACAGTCGAGAGATCATGCAGTTTTGTACATTACAGCCAAAAATTGGAGGACTGCAACTAGGATTTTAGATGCATATGGTGACATTTCCTAAATGTATAAAGGCCAGCTGGTAGCTGAGAGAAGGGTGAAACATCGGTGCTGGTGCTACAGTAATTGACATCACCCAAGTTTGTGTTGTTTATGTCAGAGCGGCTGCGATTGTAAAACATTTTATTGAGACACTGTATTTTATTTACGCGTCTGCATCGGGGAACGAAATAGGTATGCGCTGATAAGAAATACACATAGTTGGTGTCCCAATACACAGGGACAAAAATAATTACATTTACAAGTGTTCCAAAATACTGTATATGGTACAGAAAAAGAATAATTTTTCAAGTTTTTTAGGGCGTCCCAAAACACGGTGTCCCACTACATACGGTGTCCCAATACATACGGTGTCCCAAAACATACGGTGTCCCAATACATACTGTGTCCCACTACATACGGTGTCCCAATACATACGGTGTCCCAATACATACGGTGTCCCACTACATACGGTGTCCCAATACATACGGTGTCCCAATACATACGGTGTCCCAATACATACGGTGTCCCAGTACATACGGTGTCCCAGTACATACGGTGTCCCAGTACATACGGTGTCCCAATACATTCGGTGTCCCAATACATACGGTGTCCCAATACATACGGTGTCCCAGTACATACGGTGTCCCAGTACATACGGTGTCCCAATACATACGGTGTCCCAAAACATACGGTGTCCCACTACATACGGTGTCCCAATACATACGGTGTCCCAATACATATGGTGTCCCACTACATACGGTGTCCCAATACATACGGTGTCCCAATACATACGGTGTCCCACTACATACGGTGTCCCAATACATACGGTGTCCCAGTACATACGGTGTCCCAGTACATACGGTGTCCCAATACATACGGTGTCCCAGTACATACGGTGTCCCAATACATTCGGTGTCCCAATACATACGGTGTCCCAGTACATACGGTGTCCCAGTACATACGGTGTCCCAGTACATACGGTGTCCCAGTACATACGGTGTCACAATACATACGGTGTCCCAAAACATACAGTGTCCCAGTACATACCGTGTCCCAGTACATACCGTGTCCCAGTACATACGGTGTCCCAGTACATACGGTCATTATGGTACTCTTCATTTCTGTTGTATATTTGCTTTCAGAAATTGTATAAAATGGGAATTTGACACCAATAAATCACACTTCAACGGTGATGATATATTGGTTTACCTGTTTAGTGGCAGTAATGTGAACATGTCATGAAACTGCATGCTTTATTTTATAAATAAAGTATTGCCAAATTGTAAAGACATGTATTAAACAAATATTAAGACATGAAAAATTGCAACGTTCAGTAAAATGTTTTATGTGGATATTAATGTTTATCCTGCTGGGATGTTATCAATTCTAATACATTTAGTGTTATGTAACATCAACAATGTCTGGTGAAACAGTCATCAAAAAGATGTTTAGTTTTGGTAGGTTGGTGGAGCAAGGTTTGGACTGGAGCAACTATCTATTGCAATTAGTGATGTCTGGTCATTCAATTATCTGTTCCTTTTTATTGCTAGCAAAGAATAGGAAATATGTCTCCAGTTGCTGTAATTGTTTCCTACTTTTGATACCCAATCTATGGAGCTCAGTGGGACATTGTTTGGAGCATGAGACTCTACTACGGAGGATCTGGTTTCAAATCTTCATGCTGCTACTTCAACGCGGAGGCAATGTTGTTCATTCTACATTGTCTCAATTCATTTAGCTGTATTTAATGAGTACCTGGCAAGAGTCACCAGTGTTTGCACTAGGGTTAAAAAATGAGGCACTCGAATTCCGTGGGTCTCAAAAAATGTTTCCCTACATCATGATGGTATTAATTTTTACAGTTTAGTCACTAGTAGACACCACCATTCATTCCACTGTTGCATTGTGAAAGGAAATTGTAGTAGTCAACACACTTTGTGTAAATGTTGTAATTCTTTGTAAACAAACTGCTTCGAAGCAGCTCCGAACCACAGAATTGCAACGAAGGGACACAGCCAAACTTTCCGTCCTGCCTCAAGAAACCACTTAATATCTCTCAAAAATAGTGTCAAAGCGAGCACTAGAGTCACTGACCAATGTATATGTGTGACTGAATAGTACTGTGCAGTAATTACAGCTGGTTGCCACCGACCCACAAGGCAAGGGCATCCGTTACCACCGTTACACTGATGCCATCTGAAAATTGGATCACTTAGTTCTCTCGCATAAAAGAAAGGGGCTGTAGAAAGGGATCTAGCATATCAAAAACATGACGCAAAATAAGTAAAATTTAGTAAGTATGTTAAGTTTTCTGAAATATATACACTGTATTTAAATTAATTAATTGCACATAAAAAATCTTAGGGAAATAATATGATAACTTTTGTTCACAGGAATCATTTGTTCTGGAACTATCTAGTTACCTTGTGGGTCGCAAGTCAACATGTAGATCAGATCCTTCGAAAGGGTAATAACATATATTGCATCTGCTCTAAGGCCTAGTTGCACCCTATTTTTGTTTTTATGCAACGGTTTGGCAGCACCTGTCGCTGTAAAAGCTACGTTGGAATTGTTTTGTATATATTGGCGCCCCACCTGAAAAATGAGCATCTAAATGCGCCAAACAGGAAACGAGCTTGCCGGTTTGGCGCCTAGGGTAATGTTGGCTTTAATGGTATACCACTTTATCAGGTTGGAGCAGCAGCGACTGAATGTGACTGCACAAACTTGGTTAGCTACACACAATACTGGATCCACTCATACAGTTGCGCAATTTATAAGTTTTAGAAGTGGAAGATGATGTAATGTCCGCCAACAACTGGAAACATGTGGACAAATATAATTTGGATGGTAAGAACTCTGATGCAGTGAGTCGACTGTTGTTGACTGCCCGGTAGTGGCTATGCCAGTTGTTCAACAATGACATTTTGTAATAAATTCAAAGTTGTGCTTTCAAAGCAAGAAGTTATGACAAGTAGTAAGTATTTTGTCAGATGGTCCAAAACCCTTTTGACTAGATATCAGCATTGGAGGTCCATGTTGGAGATATATATATTGCAGATCCACATAAGCAGATCTCCATTGTCAGGTGCGTAGCTAGGCATAAATACATGTGGAAGCACAATTGTATATATATATATATATAGTATATAGACATTGGGACTGGGGGCACTCGTCTGGTCCCGATGCGCCCTAGGCCCCGGGCTTGTGGCTTTGGTGAGCCTCAGCCCCATACCAATATTCACCACTTCCTGACGTCTATGTAGAGGGGATCTGGCAGTCCGAAACTGTGTATCCAATCACAACTGGGTGCATTTTGGAGCCGAAATAAAACATAAAAAGGACACTGGGACAACGGAGAACAACACATGACTCCTACATTGGCCATAGAGCTTGGTTTCTAAACAGTTAGGCGCATAATAAGTTATCTTATTATTATTATTATATAACATGCATCTATTGTAATCATAATATCAATCATCACTTGTATGCTGATGACACACAGGTGTATATATATATCACTTTCACCAACTGAAGCACAGACAATTCTATCAACTTTAAATGACTGTCTCACCAACATCTTGCTGTGGATGGAAGCAAGTAAATTGAAGCTAAATCCAGATAAAACTGATCTAATTATTATTGGCACAAAACAACAATGAAACAAGGTTGTTAACTACTTTCCAGTTAAATTGTTTGGTAATGATACATCACCATCAGATGCTGTTCGTAATCTAGGTGTTATCTTTGACAGTGATTTCAGCTTTAAGCAGAACATTTCTCAAATATGTAAATTGTATTTCTACCATATACATGATTTTCGTCGAATCTGGCATCAATTGTCTTTATCTACTGCTAAAACAATATCAGTATCTCCAATTAGCAGTAGCCTTGACTACTGCAACTCTCTTCTAAACGATATTGCTAAAAAGGACTTGGCTAAACTCCAACGTGTACATAATTGTTTAGCACGTGTAGTATAAAAAGCTTCTCGTTTCTCACTGTCATTGCCCCCTACTTAAACAGTTACACTGGCTTCCAGTTGCATATTGAATACAATTCAAGTTAGCCACTATCACATATCGTACCCTTTCTGTGCAACACCCATCATATTTGTTTAGTCTTCTTCGTTTTTCCGATATCCCCAGGAATCTCACATCATCTGCATCACAACTTTTTGTTCCGAAAACCAAGCTTACTATTGGTAAATAGTAAGCTGCACCCAAAATCTGGAATCTACTCCCTGTCACTTTTAAAGTCGTCTGAGACTATAGCTATCTTTCGTAAAAAACTGAAGACTTTTTTATTTTAAATTGCATTCCCACCCTAACCTTTGGCGGTCCCTTGCTCTAATGACAACTCTTGCTTGTCCCTGTTAACGATTTTGCCCAATGATTCTTGTATGTTGCGCCTCTGAGCTCAGATTCCTGGGGATATAAGCACTATAGAAGTTTGTTATTATTACCTCTGATAAAAAGAATATATGAACCTGTAGTATAACACAGCAGCAGTTACTGCTGCCTGGATAACATGTGTTTATTTCTTGCTCAAATTGTCTGCAAGTTCTAATATCAAACAACGCATTCTGCTGATACAGCAGAGGCGGCATCATTGGCTGCCTGTACAAGGAGTCACTGTTTGACCTGTAGTAGACTGAGGACGCAGACTATGGTGGACATGCTCACTACATAGTCACTACTGTTATGATGAAGTCAGATTTCTTGATAAATAATTAACTTTTGGGTTTGTCATCCCAATGCATCTTCCAAACATTTCAGGACAGTGACTACAACAGAGACGACAGACTTCAATGTGAACTGTGTATTTGTACGACTGGCCCATCTTGTCTCACAAAGCAGATGCAGCGTGGACTCCACATGCTGGCGGCATCAACAAATCCAAGACATTCACGGGGGATGCGAGACGACACGTCATCATCTGCAGATACTTTCTTGGAAAGATTAAAGCGAATTTTCTCACATCTATTAAAATGCACTTATCATTTAAATAATTTGTGTCCACATTGATGGAAAAATGAATTAATAGGGTGTCTCCAGTTAGCTTCAAGAAAGACAGGTTTATTATTGTCGGACATTGGCTTTCCAGTTTTCCAAAGCTAAATGTAGGTAGTTAAGCTAAGTGTCATTACCGACAGTTACAGTGAGAAAGCCTATTCTTCTTCATCAAAGACTCTCATGTTCTTCACCCTTGACCACCACTTCTCCCACTTGACCACCACTTCTCTCACTTGACCACCAGCCACCTAATCATTAACAATGACAATATCAGCTGCATCAACAGTTATTTGATAATTTAAATGATTAAAAAACCTAACTTGTCGATTTCCCTAGCTGATATGAGGCTACGTCACCGCCCCCACAAGGGCTTGTATGCTATCAACCGACGTCATAGTGGCTGCATGCTTCTGTTAGTTTCACCCCATAGAGGTAGTCAAACATTGATAAATTGATACAAGTAAATTATGACATAAATGATATGCTTTGCCTCAATACCAGCATGCCTGCTGGCCATATACCAACGGCAGCAGCTTTGTAGACAGGCTGCCTGCTTCTAGTAACTTTATCCTGTGTCATCAAAGAGTATTGATAAGTTGTTACAAATTTGTGCAGACATTTTCTTTGCCAAGGGGAACAACGTTATCACGGCTTCCAGTGGCCACTGTCTTGTATGGAATTTTTGGTTTGACAAATTGATGAGGAAGCACTTGTAAGGCTAGCTACTGTAAGGCTACTTACTGTAAGGCTAGCTACTGTAAGGCTAGCTACTGTAAGGCTAGCTACTGTAAGGCTACTTACTGTAAGGCTAGCTACTGTAAGGCTAGCTACTGTAAGGCTAGCTACTGTAAGGCTAGCTACTGTAAGGCTAGCTACTGTAAGGCTAGCTACTGTAAGGCTACTTACTGTAAGGCTAGCTACTGTAAGGCTAGCTACTGTAAGGCTACTTACTGTAAGGCTAGCTACTGTAAGGCTACTTACTGTAAGGCTAGCTACTGTAAGGCTAGCTACGACCCTGATTGTGAATTGTAAACATGGATCTCCAGCTCCAACGACTTTGAAGTTAGAAATCGAAGACCCATGTTTGCAAACCAGAATGAAGATCTGCTTTGGAGATCTGCATCAGTTGGACTTGGAGATCCATGTTAGAGATCCACAATGTAGATCCGTGATGTATGATGGAAATCCACTTTGGAGATCCATTTTAGGTATCCATGACACAGACCCATAAAGTAGATCCACAGTGGAGATCCATGATGTAGATTCATGATAGAGATCTTCAATGTATAGTCAAGATGGGGATCCATGATGGAGATCCATGCTGGTCCTGCTAAGACCTGCAAGGGCAATGTTAGTTGATGCTGATGTGTTGTTTTCTAGGAAGCCTGCCTTACATCACACGATTAATTCTAGGCAGTCATTTTGTAGTTGACAGTCAATCTTACTACAAAGATAACATTGTTTCACATTATTATTTGAAGGCAATGTTTCCTTTCATGTTTGAGTAAATGTCTTCAAATAAAGCCACCATTTTAGAGTAGTTAAGTTTTTATTTATCTATCTACTGTAATTGAATTTATTATTTTATTATTAATATAAGTATATTTTACCATGTCTATTTAAGCTTAACAATATTTATAATTATAAGTATTTTAATATATTTATTTGTTTATTTAGCAATTTTAGACCACATTTTAATATGTTGTTAAGCATGATGAGCACTTGGATCTACATACATCCATTGCAATTTGTGCAGGTTATTTATGATATTACATAATTCGCCTGCACACTGTGGCCTGTATCCAGTATCCAGACTAGCATCAATAGATGGGCAGAGTGTAGCACTGTAGGACTGTCGGCCTTGCCTAGACACACTTGTGAGGAGTGCACTCCTGCTAAGAGCTTGCGGAGAGGGCCTGCTGAAGGAGTTAGCACGTGTTTGTGTGTAGGCCCATCAAGTGAAGATCAATTGAAGGGTTTAAAAAAAATGCAATAAACACCAATTCGGGTGACATTTTTTATTTGGTTAAATTTTGGGACTGAAATGTACACACAAAATTCATACCCTGCTATCAGTCACTATGAGTTTGTATTAATATATTCCAATATGATGGCAATATCACGTACCAGTTTTCATTTACACTCTGAGGATGAAACATAGAACTGAGTTTTTTTCCAAAAGAAACAAGGTTTAACAATATAATACTGTGTTTTTGTCCTCTTGGCACTAACCAGGGAGGTTTAGCCAGGTTGTCGTCATAAGAGGTGTTGTACATATAGAACTGTGAAGAGGCATAAAGAGACTGGATACGTCTGTTACCCGGGTATTTCAACAACTTCAGTATGGTATGTAAGTTATAGATGTATCAATGTCAAGTTGAAATTCTTGGTAAAATAAAAAATTAAAATCTACAAACCACCCTAATGGTCTTGCTAGCATGCCGACACAATTTCAGCCAAATTAAAAAATACAAAACTGACAGAGACATACTTGGATATATTTATACATAGTATTTGTACAGACAGACAGACAGACAGACAGACAGACAGACAGACAGACAGACAGACCACTCACAGAGACCCACAGTATTTTAAAAATGGTTGGCATTGTACGTATTGGGATAGCAAAGGCCTGGATGTTCATAAATATGACACAGCATCAAATTTGCTAATATTCCTAATAACTCAAACAAAGTTGCCAGTACACGTGGAACTAACACTCTCACGTCTGCTGTGACTGCTAAACTCATGTGGATGATATATATAGAGCTGTATTGCAGCCAAGTGTAAGTGTAGGTTTACCTGGACAGCAGATTGAACAACTGTTTTATCCTCGATACATACAGCAATTTCTTACACAGTCTAACTTGTTATCACTTTTTATCAGTGCTATTTTCTATGTTGTTTCTGAGCATCAGAGTCTGTTTTGCTGGTCATTAATAGTACAACACAGAGACAGCCGACTTCCCTCGGCCATGTCTAGTGGCAAGTGCCAACAGCTTGTGTCTGTCACTGGCACCCTTGAGACACCAGGCCATGTTTTATGCATGACGGATACACTGAACAGACCTAGATGAAGACAGTGAAAATGCTTGCAGGAAAAAATGCTGTGATGAATAAAACTAAAGGAAAAATAAAACACGTTGGAAACTACTGTGGGAAGTATCCGAGTTCAGGGTTCAGGGATTATGTCTTGGGACACAACCAGGCCGAGAGAGGGAAGGAAGGAAGGAAAGAACGGAAGACACAAATTTGAAGGGTGAGTTTAAGCTGAGACGGCTGAATGATTGAAAGGAAAACATAATATGGATTTTGTTGAGTAATAAGACTCGCAAACTATCTGACTTTGGTTGGGGACTTGGTAGGAAAGTGTGTGGCACATGAGCAGTGGGACACAAAGGTTTAAAGATGTAACATGCCACAGGCTGATTCCATTATGCCAGATAATTACCATCGGAAACAATGAATTGACTCATCAATATCATTTCTAGCCTCGATCACATGATATCAAGATGCAAAAATCCTCTCCCATCATGCATCTGATACTGCCTCGTTTCCAATTTTTTTTCTATCATTCGCAGACAAACACGTTTTTTGCTTGTAATAATATATATATTCCATGGTTCTGTGGAGTGTAAAATGTTTTTTTAATATTTTATTTGTAAGATTATATTGTTACGCATTTAGCATCAGCTATTTATAGTCCTGAATGGCATAGACGTACTTTGGTATTTAATTTGTCCATATCATTTTGACTTGTTGAGTTGTTTAGACCGAGACAAATTTTTATTTAACTACTGGGTAATCCATTCTCTGCCTCTTCGGCGACAACATTCTTTTCCTCTTTAATGAGATGAAAGTAGCTATTTCTACTATTCAGGGATACAGAATGGCTGTAACAAGTACTTTGCGCACCACTACTGGTCTAGAGGTGGGTCGTTGTTACACTCTCAGGGCTCTGATTAGAAATCTTGGAGTTTACCAGGCCAAAGTCTGCCATCCCGTGCTGGACTAGGACCTCTTCTTGGTTCTCAAGCGACTGTCACAACCCCATTTTGAACCCTTAGAGTCTAGAAGCTTTTGACCTTGAAAACTGCCGTTTTAGTCGCACTTGCTTCTGGCAATAGAAGGAATTAGTTACACACCTTTTTTGTTTTCTTCCTTTGCTTGGAAGCCAGACTGGTCTTCTATAACTTTTTCAGTTAGCCCTTCCTTTCTGGCAAAAACCCAGTTTGTAGAGAAAGGTGCGAAAATGTTACTGTCTGTTTCTATTCCTGCTCTCAATAACATATCAGGAGGGGACATGCAAGAAGATCTTCTACTGTGTGCTGTTAGGGCAGTGAAAATTGACCTCCACATAATCAAGGAAACTCAAAATGGTAAGAGATTACTTTTTAATATCATTTTTCGACCGAACCATGAAGGGGATATATCCACAGTTACTTTATCCAGATGGATAAGAACTTTAATTTCCTTTTGTTATAATCTGGAGGGAGCCAGATGTCGATCTACTCCTAAAGTGCACTCAGTTCGAGCTTTGGCGACTTCCTTGGCCTTCTTTAAACAAACTTCCATGCAGCAGATTCTAGCTGCAGGAACTTGGAAGTCATCGAGCACCTTTATGTCATACTATTTAAAGGACATGACTCTTCTGAGTGGCCAGATATCTCGTCTGGCGCCACGTGTGACTGTGGGAGTTACCCTGATGTAGGTGAGTTATCTTCCCACCGTCCTAACTCTTGATTCATTCATTGTTTCTGATGATAATTATCTGGTGTAATGGAATTTTAATTTTTAGTGTTAAAATATATTTCCATTAGCCTAGATACTTACCGTTGGAACTTCTAGGACCCATCCTACCTTCCCCGCATCTGATACCTCACTCTGCGTTAGATAATCATGAAAATCATGATGGTAGAGGGTTTTTGCATTTTGGTACACCCGGTCAGCTGGGTGATATCGTGTGATCGAAGCTAGAAATGATATTGACGAGTCAATTCATTGTTTCCAATGGTAAATATCTAGGCTAATGGAAATATATTTTAATACTAAAATTTTTAATTTCCTGTGCAAAAGCGGCACTGATGTATTACGAAAAACATCAATGATTGCTGCGACTGACTTACAGAGGTCTGGTAGACTTGCTCAAGCCTGGCCTAGTAGGGTCCAGGTCCACGTCCTGGTCTAGCAGGGTCCACGTCCTGGTCAAGCAGGGTCCACGTCCTGGTCTACCAGAGTTCACGTCCTGATTTAGTAGCGTCCCCGTCCTGGTCTAGTAGGGTTCACGTCCTGATCTGGCAGGGTCCATGTCCTGGTCTAGTAGGGTCTACGTCCTGGTCTAACAGGGTCCACGTCTGGTATAGTAGGGTTCATGTCCTTGTCTAGTAGGATCCACGTCCTGATCTAGTAGGGTCCATGTCCTGGTTTAACAGTCGGTCTTTGCAGTCAGTCCTATCTCCACCTACTTGCATAAGAACAGGAAAGGGTAGGGGGAGAAGGGAGAGAGAGAGAGGGAGAGGAGAGAGAGAGGGAACGAGGGAGAGGCGGAGAGAGGAGAGGGGGAGAGGAAGAGAGAGAAATAAACAAATGGAAACAGGCAAAACAAATTGCTTATATATTCCTCGTTCAAGAACGGATATATTTAATTCATAATATGTGTCAATTATTATAAGCAAAAGAACAAATTTCAATATAATATTCTAAATTCTGTAGTGGAACAAAACAAAAATAAATATGTGATAGACCTGTATATAAGGTAAATTAATTAATGATAGAGTGACACAGCAAAGGTTCATCATAACACAAGATATAAGTGATGTCATGGATGACGTCACTGGCGCTGATGCAATTATATAAAAGTACTTTCATTTTGTAATTAATGTGGCACAATTTTCTCTGTCTGTTGATACAGTGTGACCAGACATCTGTGAATTAATCAGTGTTTTTGTACGCTGTTTATTTGTCCGCATGGTGTAGCCTGGGATGATATTTGTTATCTTACTGCAGACATCATCAGAGCCTACATTGACAAACAAACCTGTAAACGGCTGCCCAAGGCGGTCAGTAGCTGGACACTGGAGATAACATAGTGTGTTGATTCTCGTTTCCATGGTGTAGTCTGTTGACCCATAATGTAAGTCTGTCAAGCTGTCAAAAATGGATGCCGAACACGTGCAGCTTTTGTACATCCTGTCGTATATTTTATTGAAATTCTGGCCTCATGTTTCTCTTTATGACAAAAACATGAGCTATGTGGTTGAGAGAGCTAAATGCGGGAAAGGTTGATTTAGCTGATGCCAAGCCACACTGGTAGTGTAACGCACATTATATTACTTTTATATTAATATTGGCGAGGTAGAGTTTGACAAAGGTCGTCCTCTTGATGCTGGTTGTAACATAGCAACCAACGTAGCATTAGCTACAGACCTGTCCACCCGTCTATTGGCTAGGTGGCAATTTGGGTGGACGGGTGGAAATTTGAGGAGCAAAAAACTTTTGTATTATTGACTACACACATTTGGACTGGATTGTGTGTGTGTGTGTGTGTGTGTGTGTG